>CATIWF010194520.1:0-10287 GCA_949630135.1 Balakata baccata
GAGTGTTGTGAGATATTGGAAGATATTTGAATAATATTCTTATTTAGTTTGATTTATGTAATTAGGAATATGTAGAGATTTATTTCCTAGTTTGTCTTGTTTCCTATTCTTTATATATTTGTTTCCTATTTTATATTCATAAAGTTGTATATATAAGGCTTTCTACTATCAATGAAATTATCGATTTATCTTCATTCTTGTTTCTTTACAAGATGGAATTTTTCGTTACCTTATTAGTTCTTAAAAATTCTAATGCCTAGGAGAATGGGAAACTGAGGGCTGATTTATTTGAGTAAATCTTTTATTTGACAATATAGATATTAAATTCACTGTTTAGATATGATATGATATACTGATATTGGTGCTAGGGAAGTAGTTATTCTGAGCTGAGTTAAAAAAGAAAAAATGATTGACATAAAGTTAATTTTAACATTAATAGACTGGCTGGTAATGATAGTGTCATTTGTTTTTGCACAGGTAGCTGCTGTCGTTTTCACAGAGGACCTCAAAAGGCTTTATGTAACTATGAAAGAAGGATTTCCACTGGAATATATCGTAAGTCTAAATTTCATTGCTCTAGTTGTAAATTGAAGTACATGCTTATTTGTCTTAAAATGGCAGCTTGTTTGAATATAATAGGTTGATATTCCTCTCGATCCATACTTGTTTGAGGCAATCTCAAGTTCTGGAGTTGAAGTGGATCTCCTGCAGAAGAGGCAAATCCATTATTTTCTGAAAGTCGTGATTGCATTGTTGCCTGGATTACTAATCTTGTGGCTCATAAGGGAGTCTGTGATGTTATTGCACATCACTTCTAATCGGTTTCTTCACAAAAAGTATAATCAACTTTTTGATATGGCATATGCAGATAATTTTATCCTGGTAATGATTTGGTTTCTTTCCATGCATCTATATCATTCCTGTCAATATCGTTCTGATTACTGTGTACTCATTTAGCCAGTTGGAGATGTTGGTGAAACAAAATCAATGTATAAGGATGTGGTGCTTGGAGGTGATGTCTGGGATCTTCTTGATGAAATAATGATTTATATGGGCAATCCCATGCAATACTATGAAAGAGGAGTGAAGTTTGTTCGGGTAATTCTTTTTTTTCCCCCCTTATGAAAGGAAAAATAGATTTCTTTTGGCTATGCTTTGAATCTTTGGAGATATGAGAAAACATGATTGTGGCTATATGCATGACAGGGTGTTCTTCTATCGGGACCCCCTGGAACTGGTAAGACACTTTTTGCACGGACACTTGCAAAGGAAAGTGGATTGCCTTTTGTTTTTGCTTCTGGCGCAGAATTTACTGATAGTGAAAAAAGTGGTGCTGCAAGGATCAATGAGATGTTTTCCGTTGCAAGAAGAAATGTAAGCATTTACCCATTTTTTGTTTGTATGTGCAATATGTGTAGTGGTGATTTATAAATCCCCTAACCAGGACAAATAATTAGGTAAGTTAGCTATGTATTTGCTGGACATTGGATACTGGCGTTTCTCTATGAATTTTAGTTCTTCTAAATGCTTATATTTTGTAAATGTTTCTCTTTTAAATTTTTTTTTTTAGCTTTTTTTTTCTTTTAAGTATTTTCTGAATACTGCTATATGATCTACTGTGTTCCTGGGAATTACAGATCTTACTTGCATGCTCTCTGTGCAGGCTCCTTCCTTTGTGTTTGTGGATGAAATTGATGCCATTGCTGGAAGGCATGCAAGGAAGGACCCACGAAGAAGAGCAACATTTGAGGCTCTAATTGCACAACTTGATGGGGAGTGAGTACATTAACATAATATCCTGTTTATGAGATCATGCTTATTCTCTCAGTAGTATGGCTGTAAATCTGTTCATGTTTAAATAAACACTAGATATATTGTTATCTGATAACCATAATTGATCATGTCATTTTGGAATGAATGAAAATAAAAAATAAAAAATTTACCACAATGCTGCAACTGGAAGCTTTTGCATCTTATACGTGTTTCTTAATCATCCATCATTCCCACCTGTTTGTACATCGAGCCTGGGTAAAGCTTAAGAATAACATATATTATGAAATAGGAGAAATACTTTTCATCCTGTTTCTTGCTGCCTCAATTGAATACACTGTTTGGCACTTTGATAGAAGGAACTCTTTTTGGGTTCTTTGGCAGTAAATCAGAATTGCTTGTAGCAACTACTCGACCTGAATTAAAACTGATATGTATCATCTCAGATGCAGAGTAACTCTTTGAAATCTGGAAAATTCTTCTCTTCTGCTTAGTTGAACTACATGATTAAGGATGTTTCTTCTCTTTCTTTTTCTGCTAATTCATTAGTTTGTGAATTGTTGTTGACCTGGCATGTTATCTTGCCTAGGAAGGAAAAAACTGGCGTAGATCGGTTTTCACTTAGACAAGCTGTTATATTCATTTGTGCCACCAATAGGCCAGATGAACTGGACTTGGAATTTGTTCGTGCTGGACGTATTGATCGCCGTTTATACATTGGCTTGCCTGACGCGAAGCAAAGAGTGCAAATTTTTGGTGTGCATAGTGCTGGAAAGCAACTTGTGGAAGATGTAGACTTTCAAAAGGTATGAGATTGTGCTTACTGCTTTTTTTATTCCCATCTAGTTCCAGTGTATATGACACTTGATAAAAAGCTTAAGAATAAATAATGTGCTATAAGAAATGAAAGGAAATGCAAAAGCAATCTAATTATAGATAATTCATCTGGGCCTGAGGTTCTCCTGGTGCAAAATTTTTATTGATCTATCATGAAACTTCAATTGAAACCCTCTTCATCTAGGTTTCAAAATTTTTTATCGAACTTAACAACACGATGCATGTCTGTCCTTTGATTGCAACTGGAATATCAGCTTTCACATGCCAATTATGTTAAATATTTATTTAAAATTGAAAGGGAAAAAAAAATTAAAGTTTTCTTGATTGAGGGGCTGTTGATTAAAAATGGATATCCAAAACTAAATGGCTCATTGTTCTTGCTATTGATAATGCGACAACAATCATGTATTAGTGAAACACTTACTAATTCAAACTGTAAGCATCTCCATAAAAAAAATTAATAAATAAAAGGATTAACAATTTCCTTTATATACATAAAAGGAAAATTATTTAAAAGGCACCAGAGCTGGATGATGCCAAAGTACACTTGGTAAACACTAATGGATCACAAATTATCATGCAAACCAAAAATTTTGGCTTGACAATGTCAGCCTTCTTAAATCTTAAATCAATTTTTGGATCTGATCAGTACTCCTTCCAAGGAATATTGAGCTCCCGTGTATTCCTGTGTACGCTATTGGGAAATCACTATTGTCTTAGAATGGACAAGTATATGGAGACCATCCAAGGAACTGGTTAGGGAGCTTTAGTTGGTCTTTTTCATATTATATATATGACCTTTTGCATTTACAAATTTCTGCAAAAGATAGGGAATAAACACTGTCATATGGCTTATCTGTGTAATATGTAAACTTGTGAAACTATAATTGCTGGATAGGCTGAATTCTCAGTCCTTTACATTCGACTTTTCTCACTTGGAAATTTAATCACACGAACAATGTTCAGATTCAGCTTACTATATTCTCCTTTCACTCTGCAGCTTGTCTTCCGTACTGTTGGCTTCTCTGGGGCAGATATTCGGAATCTTGTTAATGAATCTGCAATAATGTCTGTAAGTTCAATCTTGTTAATAAAGCCACAATCATGTCCATCTGTTCAAGCTTAGTTTAAAGTTAAACTGCAGTATGGGGTGCCCCATATTTGCTTTATAAAATTCTAATGCATCAAAACAGTATGACATGTTGAAAATTCTCTAAATTCCATTCCAGTTTATAAAAATGCATTCTAACTCTTGTTGCAGGTAAGGAAAGGGCATTCCAAGATCTACCAGGAAGACATTGTTGATGTTTTAGATAAGCAATTGCTCGAGGGTATGGGTGTTCTCCTTACAGAAGAAGAACAGCAGAAATGTGAACAAAGTGTAAGTCTATATGCTGTGTTCTTTAGTGTTATGATGTGATTGTTTAATTGTATGCGTGGCTTTTTAACATATTAGGTGTCATTCGAAAAGAAGAGACTTTTGGCTGTACATGAAGCTGGTCACATATTATTAGCTCATTTGTTCCCACACTTCGATTGGCATGCATTTTCTCAGCTCTTGCCTGGCGGAAAGGTGGATATCATGTTCTTGGAGCTAGACTTTCATATTTTTACAGATGCTATGAAGTGGCAGTTTGCTCTTAATAACTTTTCCTTTTTTGCTACTTTCCCTTTTTTTTTTCCATAAACAGGAGACTGCAATATCTGTCTTCTATCCTCGAGAAGATATGATAGACCAAGGATATACAACCTTTGGTTATATGAAGATGCAAATGGTGGTGGCTCATGGTGGACGATGTGCTGAACATCTTGTGTTTGGTGATGACATTACTGATGGAGGCAGTGATGATCTTGAAAAGATAACAAAGGTCACTGCAACACTTTGTTTCATGTTTCTGTGTTTGTATGACAAGATTTTGGCCCATTTGCTATACTGATTCCGTCTAATCTGGATGCATCTTACTTAGTTGATTGGCTTAAATGTATCAGATATAAGTATTACGAAAAAAAAAAAAAAATGAACAAGGGAGAGGATATCAAATATTAAATATATTTGTTTTGATATTTAACATTTGCTAGAAAGATTTCTGAATCATTTATTTTCATTGATAGGCATCTTTGTTTAGAATTCTGTTCCTTGCCTCACATGACCTTCTGTTCTCAGATTGCTAGGGAGATGGTAATCAGCCCTCAAAATTCAAGGTTGGGCCTTACTGCTTTAACAAAAAGAGTTGGACTCATGGACCGACCAGATAATCCAGATGGTGGATTGATAAAATATAGGGCATGTTCTTCATTCTCTACTTTCTTTCAAGCGGAATTATGCTGCATATTTTTTTATGTTTGCTGGCTGCATGCATTTTATCAACTTGTTTTTTGCTTGTATTTTCTTTGCAATATTAGTGGGATGACCCTCACGTGATTCCTGCCACTATGCCACTTGAAGTATCTGAGCTATTCACTCGAGAATTGACAAGGGTAAGTTTTGCTTCTTAAGCAAAGATCTGTTTGTTAAATATTTTATGCCTTCAATAAGTGACTTTGTTATTATCATTTCTTTGTTGCGGTCTAGTTAACTTCTAGTAATGCTCTTGTTAAGATAATTTATAATTAACTGATTCCAGATGATGCTAGAATGATATGCATAAACTGTTTTTTCATTTAGTTGTTATTGCCTGATAATTATCAACTCCTTTAGGTACTGAGAGAAAAAAAAATTTGAATCTTTAAATCGACTGGGCATTAACGTTCTATTCACCCTGTGCATGTCACCTCCTGCATTATGCTTGCTCCTTGTTTACTAAAATAGTGAATGATATTGCTGGTGGCAGTATGTTGAAGAGACTGAAGAACTTGCAATGCAAGGACTGAGGGAAAATATGCACATACTGGATGTGGTTACCAAGGAACTATTGGAGAAGTCAAGGATAACTGGATTGGTATTTGATCATACTTCATATATATATTATCCTGTCATAGATTATAGAGCACTATTTTTATTAATGTTACATTGAAATCTATTTGATATGTCTGTGTTAGCATATAATTGTCATGACTCTCCAGTGTTGTCAGCATTAAGTACATTACACACTCCTCAAGATCAGGACTGCCTTGTGGAATGGTGCTCATTTTGATTATTGATGTCTTATCTTTTTGGTTCAGCTTTCAGATTATTCTTTCCCGCTAAATCTACTGGTTTAGGTGTCAAAATGTTTACCATCCAATTCATTAATGAAATCATTATTAATTTATCTGATGCATGATCTGCCTCTTGAAATGTTTCCAGGAAGTTGAGGAGGTAATGAAGGGACTTTCTCCGAAAATGTTTGAAGATTTTGTTAAGCCATTTCAGATAAACTTGAACGAGGTACTTCTTTTTCAATTCTGGTAGCTACTATGCTGATCTTGTACTAATTTAAAGGTGAAAACAGACAGTCTAACCTTTCTTATAAGTCCTAATGTTTTCAAAATTGTCTCCTAAAACATAAACAATAAATAAAACAATTCGTGAAATTAATAAACTATTAACACTCTTCAATGCTCAGATGCGCACCTAGAGACACTTGCACAATGTTAATTGATTTATATGTTGGGCCTGTCTATTCTCAAAACTGTGCATCTAGCTATATATTTTTTTTCCTTCTCCCTTTAGTCAGTGTATGTATTACTTCTGTTTGCCTTACTTTTGATTGAAGTCAAATTCATGATTGACCGTGTACATATATTTTTTGGGCCAAACTCTCTAGGAGGGACCGCTGCCTCACAATGACAAGTTGCGATATCAACCATTGGACATATATCCTGCCCCTCTTCACCGAGGTTGACATGTCTTGGTGTTGAGTGCCTGACATAGATTCTGTCATTCCATCTAATGCTGAAGGTACTTGGTTGTGGATGCCATGATCGTGGTTCTTGGCCTGCAGATTTTGTTTTCAAGTGTTTGGAAAAGATATTACTACCCCTCGAAGTTGAAAGGCGACATCTCAATCTTGGAGAAGCTAGTCGAGTCTATTAGCTGGGTAAGGCATGAAATTAACTGCCAACGATGGATAGAATTCCAAGCAAGGAACTCTATATCCATGTTGTTATGCTGGAGGCCCAGTTTTCTACAGTAAGGTTGCCTCCAGTACTTTTGATCATGGTAGGAGAATTACATCACATATTGCCTTGAATCCTGAAATGAGGTTCAATAGCAAACTTCATGCCAGTTTTGCTTTTACAGTGCCAATATTGATCTTGGTTTACTGCCTCATCAACATTCCAAAATGATGTTCGGAAACAGTTTTTCATTCTATAAAATCCTATCAATAGAAAAATTTATATAACAAAATGGAAGGGAAGAGATTCTGTGAGCACTACAGTTCTTCAAAGATATTTATTTTATTATTATCTTGATTACATTACTTAAAACAGTTGTTCCAGACTCAAAAGCACACCTGTCATGTTTCATGGTGGAAATTTTGAAGGCAGTGTCAATGACACCAATGTCCTCAGAATCATTAAATGCTTTGAAAGTACTGGGACAAGAACGAAACACAATGATACATATCAATACATGTTCCTACAGAATGCCTAATATTTTTGTGCTGATTTTAAAGTTTGCTAGGCGGAAGCCCAACTGGTGCTTCTCTGGATCTCTTCTCCACAGTTCGAGAAAGCTGCTTCACTGCATCTTTTGGCAGATGGCGAGGACGACTCAGCCAATTTCCTCCATCAACGACAATTGTGGCTCCATTGACAAATTTACCTTGAAAAATTATATAGATTCAGTAAGTCTTTTTCGGAAAAAGTTCTTTCTCAAAATGGAAAATGTAAACATACATTAAAAGATGAAGTTTAAATGTAATTCAAGAAGACACCGGAGAATTTCTGTAATCCCGTAGACATGACCGTTCAGTTAATATGAAAGAATATTACTGGAAATTACAAAGTCGACTATACATATTCATATCTGTTGAACGCGATGATTTATTTGGATAAACAAGATGCAAAATTAGATTCTATCAATACCCAACTGACAGAAACATAAGCTTGGGTAGTAATATTATAAGGCACTTGTGATGCTTTGAACACTTTCATGACATGAAATTAGTTAAACGTGTACATATGGCAATGGTCATATAGACAGGCACTTGTGATGCTTTGACCACTTTCGTGACATGAAATTAGTTAGACGTGTACATATGGCAATGGTCATATAGACAGCAGAAATTTTCATCACATAATCAGAAAAGTATCATGTCACTAACCAGCATCAGAAGTAAGGTAGAGAGCAGCCATGGCAATGTCCCATTTCTCCCCCAGTTTAAACAGAGGCATGTATTCTCTTGCCTTGCTATTCATCTCCTCAGGTGTGAGTTTACTATTGCCTGGGGTATCCCCAATGGGGCCAGGAGCAATCCCATTTACTCTAATATCATAGTCTGTGCCCCACTCCAATGCCAGGTTTCTAGCAACGGCATCAACAGCTGCCTGTTCAAAAAATAGCACGTTAAACATGTTCACTTAATGTGCCAAATAAAATATGCAACAGGTAAACCATCTAAACTGACCTTTGCTGCAGAAACATGTATCTGATACCAGGTTGCTGTATAGTGCAAAGTAGCACTGATGTTTAAAATCGATCCACCGCCAGAATAGATTCGTCCAAGCCCACCTTTCTTGAGGTACTTGAGGGCTTCATGGCACATTGTGAAGGTGCCGACAGCATCAATATCCATAACTGTGAAGGACAGTTAAAACAATAGAATCTACATCAAAACTGGACTCTCAGTGAACCTTGCCTCAACATTTTGACAAGCTCATATCATTAATCTCTTGCATTTTACTGTTGTTATTTATTTTTCCGTTTCTTTTTCATGTTTAAGGATGGACCAAAAACAAAAGACCTATATATGAACCCCAGATCAGCAAATGCTTTAATAAGGAAAAAAAAATATATATTTCATTATCTCTACAGTTTTTTTCTATTCTTAGCAGTAAATTATCAGCAAAAGGCAATCCGATTTCGCAAATATGGTTTTTGTTCAATTGTTCCATAGTAAAGACGGTAAAGTTATTTGGAAAACCTGTTCGAAATCCATTGGGTGACAAATCCTCAGGTAATACAAGAAAATTGCCAGCTGCAGCATTCACAAGAATGTCAATCCTGCCAAATTCCTGAAAAGTTGATTCTAGAACCCTTTTAGCATCTTCCTGCTTGCGAACATCTCCAACAAAACCAACAGCCTGCAAAAACAGCAGCAAAAGGAAGGGAATTGCATACAATCATCAATCCTTAATCCATGAGATGTTAAACCAGTCCATTAGTTCTAAAAATAAATAAATCGTTAGTTGATAAGTTGCCCATCAATAAGCCCAACAAAGAAAAAAGAATCAGCTGATCCATTCAAACTATGAAATCGGGAAATGGAAAAGAAGCCGTGGAAATGAACCGAGATGGTTAACCCTCATTCATGAAAAGATCAGCAGTAAGCAGGAGATGTTGATTGAGATGGTGAAATACTCAAATTAAAAGAAAACAAAAATCATTCTTACGGGAATTTCAAGGGAGTGGAGAACGGAGAGGGCAGAGTCAAGCACTTGTTTGCGTCTACCCATAATCGCAACAGAGGAACCATGTTTCCCAAACTGTGTAGATATCTCAAACCCAATCCCCGACCCACCCCCTGTAATCAAAGCCACCTTTCCTTTCAATATATCAGCCTTAAAAGGCGACTCCATAGCTCTCAAATCACCAACAAGAAAGCTGTTCCTCTCTCCCCTACAACTACAAAGCTACTGACCAAATCAAAAAAACTAGGAAACATATTTATTAATTCCCTTCTGGGTGAACTTTCCAGGAGAACGGAAGAAACCCAACACATCATCACTGACGTCACAAGGAGACCTTGTTTACAAAACCCCTTCAAAACTTTTAAAAACCTAAATACCTAAAACCTGGCCAAGGCTCCGAAACTCCCCAAATCGAACTTTGTTTTGAAAGTCCACAAACCCTGATCCCAAATTTGCCACTACCTCCAGAACTTTGTTTTCCAATCTGGAGCCCCGCGGAATGGGCGGTCCGAACTTTCAAGGGACCCCATCCAGTCCAAGCCCGCTGCATCATTGTGTGTTTCGAAAGCGACGTAGCACTAAGTCAAAATGCCTACGCACCTTTTTGAATTCCTACTAACATATTCAATAATTTGTTTGTCCTTTTCATGAAAGGTAAAAGAAAAGGAACAAGAGACAGAGAACGTTATCTGCACATTTATATCACAGCAACCACATTAATTAGACCCTAATTTGTGATTAGCAAGAGGTGAAAGGCGTTGAGGTATACTGCTTCTGCCTCCCTTGTTCATGAGCTGATACCCCCTTCTTACAATCTACCAACCCCTCTAATTTTGCAAAATATTTTAAATTGAAGGTAACCAGTTTGCTATCTCATTGCTAACATAATGTTGTTATTAAATAATATTTTTTTTATTAGCGAAATTAGAATAATATTTTTGCCTTATCTTCAAAAATATCTCTATAGTTAATAGAATAAAAACGAAAACTGAAATTCCTCGTATTTGTATTTCTATCAATTCCTTCCAAAAAAATTGCAGCTGCCTTGTCCACTTTAATTTTGCTTTTTAAAGGCTGTTTTTGACTTTTAGAGTCCAGCTCTTCTTTCTTCTTTTAATATTTTTT
>CATIWF010194545.1:0-10715 GCA_949630135.1 Balakata baccata
GTTCCTCTATATATATATATATATATATATATATATATATATATATATATATATATATATATATATATATATATATATATATATAAGCATATCATGAATATATTTGAATTTAGTTTATTTTAAATTTAGTCATTATATATAATGTATAGGAAGTGTTTAATTGGAATAGCTATTGGAAATAATAAAAAATATATTTAGAATTTTTCTAATTTAATCGACAGATTTTTCAGTTTTTTTATGAACTAATTTTTTAAAATAAACTATATTTACATATTTTTTAAAAACAATTTTTAAATTTCAAAAAAATTAAAAACAAATTTTTTTATCACAAATATTTTTTTTTTCTAAATGCAATACCCAACAGGATTTTAGTACCTGCATTGTTTCTATGACATCTGTTTCTGAATTAAAGTCAAAAAAAGTGCTGGCCGCGGTGAGCTTCATTGATAAAAACTGAGATGTAAATATATCAATAACAATATAATATGTCAGTTTTTTAGAAATCAAAATATAATTTTGAAATTAAAAAAAAATACATTAAACAAATAAATTTTGTGATTTCATTCTGCGCCGCTAACAACTCACCTCAACTTGATTTTGTAAGGACTGCACATAATTAATTATTTCATCCAACATTACCGCCATGCCCATTTTCTGTTCAATAATGAATAAATTCTAAAATATATTAAATTTCTTTTATTAATACTTACTAATTTTATGGGAAGAACAAAGATATACCTTGTAGCAACCTGGAACAATATCTTGCAAGCATCTTAGTCTCTCATTAATTTTTCCTCTTCTTACCTGTAATACCATAAATTAATTACTGTATCCGTTATAAAGCAATAAGCGGAATGAATATATATTAGATTAATATTTTCACTTGTAAAAAATTGAAGAAAATTTTGAGTTAGTTCACAGTTCACAATCATCTTAATAAACTAAACAATTTTGAATTGCCATTTTTTATTGATAAAAACAAATGAATATTTCTTCACCAGGGTATAAAAAATAATTCTTTTTGGGATTATGAAAAGTTTCATAAATATGTACCCTTTCTGCTAAACTATGGCTGTCAGTGGCTTGCCCTCTTCTTGCTCTAACATGAACAACTTCTTTTGCCTCTTCTTGTTCTTTTCCTTTTGCTTTCTTTCCTCTTCTGGAAATCTATTATATAAATCCAAATTTACAAAATAAATAAAGAAATAATGGGAAAAGGGTAAATTAATAACTTAATTACTTACATTTTTGCCTTTGCCATTATCAGAAACTTGTGGAGATGGGTTCATAGAACTGCATTCCGATACATCTATGGCTTTTCTTTTCTTGCTTTCACTTTCAACTCCAGGAACAGAAAGAAGATGATGATGAAAAGAAAGTGGGACAATATTCTGATTGTTTTGATGGAAATTAGGAGGAAAATTTTCCAGGAAAATCCCAGGGAATTCTGCTAGTTGAGTTGTTCGATAGTTAGAGAAACTATCACTATAGAAAGGCATCGAAGTATGAAAATTGATCAACTCTGAACTATCTGGTAGCAAAGTTTGGTGGCTAATGGATTCCATATTGGGATCAATACCCAAAAATGGAAATGAAGATCTGAATCCTGACAAATCTGAAGAAAAATCAGCCATGAGAATTCAATTTCTTGAATTATGGAAACTAAATATTATTGAAGAAGGGGTATTTGGTATTTTTATTTTATAGATATAATATGAGAGAGTGAGAGAGAGATAGAGTTATATTTATTCCGTGGGATTAAAGGCTGTTAATAATATCTGTGTGTATAATAATTTCATTTTTGACATATTAATTTTCAAGAAATAAAAAAAAAGGCAGTTTTTTTGAGGTAAATTATATTATACACCTAAGTGCACAATGCTAGATGCTTCCAATGAGTTTACATATACTAAATACATTATTTAATAACCGTAGATATATTATTTTAATAATGGTAGTTTTTTGAATTTAACAGTTTTTTTCAACTCCTTTGTTTTCAGTAGTTTTTTTTATTATTTTTTTACTTATTTTGTTTTTTTGCTCTTGGTTAGCCATTTTTTCATTTTTAGCAAAATTTTCTTATTTATTTTGTTTATATTGTTCAATTTATTTTTTTTTTTTGTAATTCTTTGTTCTATTATAAATGGATGAATATATTTTATTTGATAGTTTGATTTATGATAATTCATGTAATAATCGAATATAGATGGAAAAATGAAAAAAAAAATTCATGAAAATATATACAGTTATAAAATAATGTATTTAGAATCATTAAATAATAAATATGAACTCGTTAAGTAAATAATCAAATATAGATAAAAAGATAAAAGAAATTCATGAGAATAAATAATAAATGTATAGTTACAAATAATGTATCTACAATTAATAAAAAATAAAAAATATACAAAAAGATATGAAAAAAATTCATAAAACAAATAATTAATATATAGGTATAAAATAATATTTTACAGTATTAAATAATGAATATGAACTTAGTAAATATACAAGAAAATATAAAATTGATTCATAAAAACAAATAATAAATCTACAGTTATAAAATAATATATCTATATTTATTAAATAATAAATTTACAGTTATTAAAATAATCTATTTACAGTTATTAAATAATAGATATATAAGAAAGTTAATAATTTTTAACTTTTACATGTGTAAATGAATTTTTAGAGCATATAGCACTTAAGTGCACAATATAACAATTTGTTTGTCAGAGGCCACGTGGCAATATCATCTTCTATTGTTTTTGTCTCCCACGTTCAGGAGATATACCCAATAATAATATGGGTCCATCATTAATCTTTTGATCCCCAGGGGAAGTATGCGAAAAAGGGTTCAGCCCAAGTGGAAACTTTTACTTTTGTTTTGGACTTTTTTTGTTTTTAATAATAATAATAATAATAATAATAATAATAATAATGAAATACCTTCTCCGAAAAATAAAATGACTTGGTGGGAGTCCTATTTGTATATTGATATTTTGGAATTCAAATATTTCACTTTGGTATTTTCATGCAATAGAAACTATAAATTTATTTTTATGTTTCTAAATTTCTTAAAAGTATTTTTAGAAATATAAAATGTTTTATTTCAAAAAAAAGGAAACAATTCTAAATTACAACAAATTTTTTATATTAGGAATTCTTATACAAAAATTAGAATTCTCTTCTCAAATATTTTAGATAGCAAATTCAAATCCTATTTTAAGATGAGACATATCAAACAAGTCCTTATTGGAACTCGTGACATAAAATCTTAGAATTAGCTGAGTTCAGTAGTCGATTTATTTTATAACTTAATTATCTAATCTTGAAAGGATAAATTCTTTATTCTATTAATTTCTCAATTTGGTGCAACTTATTTGTTATGGTATAATTAATAGAACAAAATGCAATTTTTGCCCCTTGAACTTGTGGAAACTATTTTATTATAAATTTTAACTTCTAATATTTGTTCCAGGATCAGCTTCTAATTTTTACTTTATTGAGCTCCTTAAGATATGATCTAAATTTACCCAAAATATACAACTAATGGATGGCAAAACACCACATCTGTGTCTATTTTTTTTTTCCAATTAAATTTATGCACAATTCTATTTTGATACACTGAGCCCTTGTACTTTTATTTTTATATCTATTAAGTTCTTTTTTAAATAGTTCTGAAAAGTATCTTCAATATTTGTCAGCAATAATTTAATAATTATAAAAAATATATTAACTTTTCTAAAATTAATTAAGATTACGAAAATAATTATCTTTTAAAAAATTTAAGTCTACGTAAAAATAAATTTCATTGTATAACTTTTGGGTGTTTTGATGTTTTAAACTTAAAAAAATGTTATTTAGATACCACAGTTAGCGATCACATTGCTATCACATAAAACTAAAATTGAAATATCGACCATTCAGAGATCATTTCATGACCACATTGAAACCAACACCTTGTGTTTTGCTGCCTTCTTTTGGTGCGAGAAGTTGAGTTCAAATAGAGATCAAAATGTGGTAGCAGATTTGCAACTACATTCAATGTGATCACAACTTAATATAGTGAAACGACACTTATTTTGTTGAAAAATCGTGATTATGTGCTATTTTGACAAAATAATTCGGGTAGGTTTCATAACTCGATTTTGGAAGAAAGATCCGGATATGTGTTATTTGACATGAGAACTATGAATTAATATATTTATATGTTCAAAATGGTGAATGTGTGAATAGAAATTAAAGGTCAAAATAAATTTATTGCTAAGGACATATAAAGAGGGAAAGTGAAAGTGAGAGTTGTCCTATATTACTAAAATGTAAAGTTGGACTTGTGTTTATATATAGTAAGATGCAATATTACATGGGTAAGAAAGTAGCATGGAAAACTCTCTCGCGCGCTCAGGTGCAGGGGGGTGCAAATCCATGGTTCGAGATATGTCAATACGCGACCTGCATGTACGAATGTCAGACCGAAATTTCATAGTCCGGACCAATCCCAATTTTTATATTTTTTATTTTTGGAAATTAAGGTGGGACATGGCCGTGTTGATTCCGCATGCTAGTGTCATTGTGCTGCAGTGTATGCAAGCTAACGCCCGTGTGGATTGTTTTCTAGATTTGTCTTTTGAACTTCTTGTCATTTGAAATTTCATTTTCTGATATTTCAAATATTAAATTCACGATTATTTGAATGCTACAAAGGTATAATTGACAGCCTTTAAAAAGATTAATCACAATTAATCTCATATCTCTTCCATCTAATATAAATAGGAGTTCTTGGTTTGAGTTTGAGTTGGGATTTTTGCTATTATTGGGAAAATCTTCTTCTTTTCTTCTTGAAGTGATAGAGAGAGTAACATATAATCAGTTTGCTATAAGTGGGTGTTGTGTGTTCAACATCTACTTGATATCTGTTGTATTCTAGGAGACAAACGCCGATTTTCTTAAACACCATTGGTAGGTGGTGAATTTGTCTTAATGACACTGTTTGGAATACATGCCTCAGATTTGTTCTACCTTCCTCTTGTCAATTTTATTCGAATATTGAATTAACAATACTCCTTGTTTTCTAACAATTTTAAGACAAATTCTGTTTTTATTAATTTGTTATTCGGATTTATTAATTCTTGGAATTAATATTATTTATTTGTTGTTTCAGTGAAATGGATAGCATGGTATCTGCTACCAATATTCAAGATGGTTCCCAGCCATCAACCTCTGCTGCTCCAGCTGTCTCTCCAGCTGTCTGTGACGGTATTTGTGAATCATGGAGAGAAACCGGAAAAATTCAATGGCTTGAATTTCAAGAGGTGGCAGCAGAAAATGTTGTTTTACTTGACTACCTTGAATCTTACACAGTTCTTGGCTAAAGACGCTCCTATTCTTAAGGAGAATGACCAAGATGTCCAAACAAGGATGACCTATGATAGTTTGCATCATTCCGACTTCTTGTGTAGGAATTATGTCATGAATGAGTTGCATGATTCATTATACAATGTGTATAGTGGAATCAAGATTGCTAAATAGTTATGGGAATCATTGGACCGGAAATATAAATCTGAGGATGCCGACACCAAGAAATTTATAATGGGACATTTCCTAGGCTACGAAATGGTGGATTCCAAGACTGTGGTAAGTCAAGTTCAAGAGTTTCAAGTAATTCTTTATGATATTCATACTGAAGGAATGAACTTGAGTGAACCTTCCAAGTAGCTGCTATGATTGAAAAATTACCCCATGGCTGGAAGGATTTCAAAAATTACCTTAAGCACAAGCGAAAGAAAATGAATATTGAGGAGCTAATTGTTAGACTTCGAATTGAAAAAGACAACAGAGGCTTAGAAAGGAGGGGGTTGAATTCTTCTAAGGTTAAGGTAAATATTGTTGAACATGGACAAAATACCAAAAAAAAGAAATTCAAGTAGCCTAAAACGGGTCCCAAAAGTGGAGTTTTTAAAAAGAAATTCCTAGGCAAATGCTTTAATTGTGACAAGATGTGTCACAAGGCTTCTGATTATGAGCTCCCAAAGAAGAAAAGGAGTAACGAAGCAAATCTTTTGCAAAATATTACTCAAGAGGTTTTTGATATTAACCTTGCTACTATGATATTAGAAGTGAACATGGTTGGATCTAACCTAAAAGAATGGTGGATTGACACCGGTGCCACAAGGCACATATGCTTGAATCATGAGATATTCTCTACCTTCAAACCGAAGAGTGAGAAAAATTGTTTATGGGCAATTTTGCCACTTTTGAAGTTCTTAGTGAAGGACAAGTGGTGTTAAAGATGACTTCTGGAAAGGAGCTGACTCTAAACAATGTATTGAATGTGCCTGATATTCACAAGAATTTAGTGTCAGGTTCATTATTGAACAAGTATGGATTCAAAATGGTTTTTGAGTCATACAAAGTTGTTTTGTCCAAGGGTGGAATGTATGTGGGCAGAGGGTATGCTATTGATGGGTTTTTTAAGCTCAATGTAATTGTTATTAAATGTAATAATAAATGTACCTATTCTACTTATTTGCTTGAGTCTTGCAATTTATGGCATAGTAGACTAGGGCATGTTAATTATAATACCTTGAGAAGGTTAATTAACTTGGACCACATACCTAATTTCCATATTGATATAAAACATAAATGTGAAGTTTGTGTTGAGGCAAAACTAACTAGATCATCCTTTCAAAATGTTGAAAGAGAAAGTGAACCACTTGATTTAATCTATAGTGATGTATGTGATTTAAAATTTGTTCAAACAAGAGATTGAAACAAATATTTTATCACATTTGTGGACGATTGCACAAAATATTGTTATATGTATTTGCTTAAGAGCAAAGATGAGGCTATAGAGAAATTTAAACTTTATAAAATTGAGGTTGAAAATCAACTTAATAGAAAAATCAAGGTATTGAGAAGTAATTATGGTGGTGAATATATGACACCATTTGGTGAATTTTGTGCACAACATGGAATTATATATGAGACCATAGCACCATATTCACCACAATCCAATGGTGTGGCAGAAAGGAAGGATCGTATCTTGAAAGAAATGATGAATGCAATGTTGATAAGTTCTGGATTGCCTAGAACATATGGGGGGAAGCCAAATTGTCGGCTAATTACCTTTTAAATAAGGTGCCCCGTAGTAAGCAAGACAAAACTCCTTATGAATTATGGAAAGGGAGAAAACCATCTTATAAATACTTGCGAGTGTGGGGGTGTCTTGCTAAAGTGGCCATTCCTATACCAAAGAAAGTGAAAATAGGGCCAAAATTAGTTGATTGTATTTTCATTAGTTATGCATATAATAGTAGTGCTTATCAGTTTCTTATGCATAAATCAGAAATTCTGGATATTCATAAAAACACAATTATAAAATCAAGGAATGCATCATTCTTTGAACATATGTTTCTTTGTAAGACTTTAGAAGAGGAGAATCGTCCAAGCGACTTCTTGAGGCTATTATTAAATATAGTCAAAATAAAGTTTATAATGAAGAACTTGGTTTGGAGGATGAGCTTATTGCGATAGAGCTCAGGCGTAGTAAAAGAGTAAGGACAGAGAAGTCTTTTGGACCAGATTTTTTGACCTATATGCTAGAGGTAGAACCTCAAACTTATAATGAGGCTGTAAACTCTTCAGAAAGTCTTTTATAGAAATAGGCTATTAAGAGTGAGGTTGATTCCATCATGCAGAATCATACTTGGGAATTAGTGGATTTACCTATAGGATGTAAACCATTAGGATCCAAGTGGATCTTCAAAAGGAAGATGAAGGTAGATAGTTCAATCGATAAGTATAAAGCTAGGCCTGTGGTTGATTCCATCATACAGAATCATACTTGGGAATTGGTTGATTTACCTATTGGATGTAAACCATTAGGATTCAAGTGGATCTTCAAAAGGAAGATGAAGGTAGATGGTTCAATTGATAAGTATAAAGCTAGGCTTGTGATTAAAGGTTATAGGCAAAAAGAAGGCCTATATTATTTTGATACTTATTCCAATGTAACTAAAATTAATTCAATAAGAATGATTATAGCGATTACTGCATTGCACAATCTAGAAATACATCAAATGAATGTAAAAACTGCATTTCTAAATGGAGATTTAGATGAAGAGATCTACATGGTACAACCTAAAGGGTTCATTGTCTTAGGACAAGAAAAGAAAGTATGTAGATTGGTTAAATCACTATATGGTTGGAATCAAGCGCCTAAGCAATGGCATGAGAAATTTGATAGCGCAATGCTATTTAGTGGCTTCAAAATCAATGAGTGTGATAAATGTGTTTATGTCAAAAGCACTAGTGATGGTTATGTCACATTATGTTTATATGTTGATGACATGCTCATTTTTGGTAGTAATAACATGATGGTCAAGTCTACCAAGGATATGTTAAACTCAAAGTTTGATATGAAAGATATGAGACTAGCAGATGTGATTCTAGGAATTAAAATTACTAGAAGATTAGATGGGCTGACCTTGAGTCAAACTCATTATGTTGACAAAATACTTGGTAAATTCAACAAAGATGATACTAATATTGCTAGAACCCCATTGGACTTGAGTCTCAAGTAGAATATACACATGTGAATGGCAGTCTAATGTACTTAATGAGTTGTAAAGACCATATATTGTTTATGCAGTGAGTAAACTGAGTCGATATATGAGTAATCCAGGATAGATCATTGGAAAGGAATTGTAAGAGTGCTTAGGTACTTAAGGTATACTTGTGATTATGGACTGTACTATACTATATATCCAGCTGTACTAGAAGGTTACAGTGATGTTAATTGGATTTCTAATATAAAAGATTCAAAATCCACTAGTGGTTATATATTTACACTAATTGGTGCAGTTGTGGCTTGGAAATCTTCTAAACAAACTATTATAGCCAGATCCACTATGGAATATGAGTTTATTGCATTAGACAAATTTGTTGAAGAAGTTGAATGGCTACGCCATTTCTTAGAAGATATTCCGAAATGCGAAAGTCTCGTGCCACCAATATGCATACATTGTGATAGTCAATCTGCAATTGGAATAGCACAGGGTAACATGTATAATGGTAAGTTTAGACATATTCATCATAAATATAATACCATTAGGCAACTACTCTCAATAGGGGTTGTCGCTATTGATTATATAAAATCAAAGAATAACATCACAGATCTGTTAACCAAAGGGTTAAATTGAGAGCAAATTGATAAATCATTAAGAGGAATGATACTTAAACCCATAAGAGTATAATAAGTTGATGATGGGTTTTGAGCATGTATTACATACATATTATGCAGCAGAATTAAAAATTTTTCAAAACCCGAAACAAGAGAATCGGCTTATGCCAATTAAAACTAGTTTAACAAAGCAAAATTCAAAAATAATAGCTTTATAATTTCTTGATTTTTCTTCAACATCACACCTTGTTGGGTTGTAGTTAACCATACTAATCCAATTTCGGATTGTCCCTAACAATATCCACGTGAAAAAGAGAGAATGAAACCACTAGGGAGATGACTTGAATACACCTTAAAGTGCTAGCAATGATGTGTGTTCCTTTGAGAGAAAAATTAAACTCTTTAATTTTCTTGTTGTCTCCAAAAATTTTTCCTTGTCAATTTTCTATCTTTTAGGGTATTTTAGATATAAATGAATATCAGTTTCATTGACTAAAAATTAAAAGAGGAGAAAATGAGGGGTTGAATGAATAATGTCCAAAATGGCCAATTTAATATGCATTGGCGTGCTGCTACACACGCTAGTGCGCAGTAGCTCACCTAGGCCTGCTGGCACGCCCAGTTGGCCTGCCAGGCCAGCGGGCCAGTGTGGGCCCTTAAACCCTCCCAAACGATTTTTCTCTGCGATCTTATCCTGAACCGACTCGAAATAATTCTCTCATATTTTTGGATTTCATCCAAAACCATTTTACTCATTATTTACATCTTCAATGCGTGTGACCTATTAGGTTACCGGTTATATTGGCCACTTAAATTATTAAATAATTTAAGCAAGTTATGAACAGTACCTAGTAACCCATCATGACCTCTAATTAATTGGAAAGTCAGTGGTTTGACTACGAACATTTCCATAGATAACAATATGTGCAGTTTGTCCTTTCACCATACTATACCCCACCCGGTTCAGAGCATGGACTATGTGTCAGCTCCCGCTAGACTGACTACGTCACACCTAGCCCAAGTGATTTTAGATCTTGCCACTGAGACTCATTACTCAATTAGACATGTCACTGAAAACTATCTTCACGACAGTTCCACTCTGTTAGAGATTATCGAGTAATGATCCCAACAAGAGGCCGTGGGTATACTCTCCCTCTATCAGGAGCGGTGAATCCTCTGCTGGTACCCAATTAACTTCGAATACCTCAAGCTGCACCCAATCACCACCCTATGAGCGACCTCTATGAGGCAACAAGGAATGGAGTCAAAGCACAGAATCAATATCCAAGATATCCTTGAGTACCTCAAGTCTAAGGATATATGCACCATTGCTATGATGAGACTATCATTGACATTCGAATAGATAATCCATATGATTGTCTCATATCAGGTCATCCAATGTACTTGACTACTCTTAGCAAGCATCCACATGTTAACTTTGAACATCTCATGCTCATAGCTTATGAGATCTACTACTTGATCCAATCAAGGAGTATAACATGTGCTAGTCTATCCAGATCAACAATGTCCCATCTTG
>CATIWF010194563.1:0-19075 GCA_949630135.1 Balakata baccata
AGGGAGAAATGTGGAAAAACGAAAGCAGAGCACTGAGAAGGTCCAGCAGAAGCCTCTATTTCTTAATGGGCCACTCGTATTTTTATAACTTTAATGTGTGTAATGGAAGCCTGTTGAGCTAAATCCTCAGATATAACATTACCCCAAAGGCCCAACCAAGTCTGCAAAAAACCATTTTTACCCATTCAACTTTTCCAAGTATTAATGAGCTATATTTTTTTTTTAAAAAAATTCATTTTTGTAAAAGCTATATGTGTTATTAAATATAAATTTCTTAATAACCAAAGAAAACACAGATAATTATATATAGCTGAGTAAACAATGACACTTTAGCTTGAAACAAACCGGCTCAGTGGCTCTAAACAGATTATTTAGTTAATTAATAAACTTGAATTATCATAATGTAACCATATATCTAATTAATTAGTGACACTACCATAAAAAAAAAAAAAAAAACCCTAAAATTACTAATCATCCAATATTACTAACGCACGCCTAGGATTGGTTCTAGAATTCTTCTTTTTTGACAAACATGCCCCCGGCCAAAGTATATCCCCAAATTCTTGGGAGGACATTCTAGGAATTATAAGCACTGACGGTTATAACTGCCATTGAAGCTGACTGTTTCCTCAAACCAAAGAAAGGTTGCTATCCTATTGTTCACTTTACCTTAAGGCTTTAATGGCGATCTCAATTTTACTGGCTCTCCTTTCACTTCTTCAAAACAAACAAAAACAGACCAGAAGGAAAACGAGACGAGCAGCGAAAACAACGCAATAAAAAACTAATTTCCACAAAACATTTTAGCGCCGAATTTTACTTTATTGAAATCTCTCAATCATCCATCTCCTTTCAGATTATGGCCTTGGATTGGCTTCTCCAGCCAATTTTCGTCCTATTCATCCTCAATTTTGCATATTCATCTCCTATATCGGATTCTGAATCCTTGATTTACTTGAAGAAATCTCTTGCAAATTCAACTGCTCTTAGCTCATGGGAGCCTGGATCGGCTCCTTGCTCCGGAAAGAGTAAGTGGGTAGGAGTTCTTTGTAGCAGAGGCAGTGTGATCGGTCTCCGCCTTGAAAAAATGGGTTTATCAGGAAAAATTGATGTTGATGCGTTGGTTAATATTTCAGGACTCAGGAGTTTAAGCTTTGCACATAATGCGTTTTCGGGTTCGTTACCTGAACTCAGTCGTTTAGGGTATTTGAAGAGTATATACTTGACAGGAAACCAGTTTTCCGGTGAGATACCTTCCTATTTCTTCTCGGAAATGGCAATGCTGAAAAAACTTTGGCTACCCAATAATAAGTTTCATGGGGAAGTTCCATCTTCATTGATGCATTTATCTAACCTTATCGAACTGCATCTGGAAAACAATCATTTTACAGGGAGCATTCCGTACATAAACTACACAAAATTGAAATCCTTCAATGTCTCAAACAATTATTTAAGAGGGCAAATCCCTTCTGGCTTATCGAATTTCAGCGCGAGTTCTTTCGAGGGAAATTCAGGACTTTGTGGAGACGTGATAGGTATAAAGTGTAATGCTACACCTACTATGTCATCAAACATTTATGGATTACAAAACGTTCCTAATGAAGATAGCAATGAACCTAGCATCAGGGCAAGAGGTGCAGGGCTCATGATATTGGCAGCAATGGTGATTTCCGTGGCTGGTGTGATATTCTTAAGAATGAGGAATCCGAAAGAAGAGAATTTTATACTCAATGTAAAGAAAAGTAAATCTGATGAGTTTGGTGAGGTGCAAGTTGCCATGCCAGATAGACAGAGTGATGAGATGGAAGTAATGAGAAGCGCAGAATCGAGTGGAAGAGGATTTAGTAATTCCAAGAACAGCTCAGGAGAGCTGATAATGGTGAATGACGAAAAGGGTAATTTCAGGCTGGTGGATTTGATGAAAGCTTCTGCAGAAGTGCTTGGCAATGGAGGATTAGGGTCCTCATATAAAGCTGTGATGGATAATGGAATGTCTGTGGTTGTTAAGAGAATGAGAGACATGAATGCTTTAGGGAAAGATGCATTCGGTGCAGAGATCAGAAAGCTTGCAAGTCTATGCCATCCTAATATTCTGGGACCATTAGCTTTTCTTTATCGAAAAGAGGAGAAGTTGTTGATCTATGAGTTCATGCCTAAAGGCAGTTTGTTTCATATGTTGCACGGTACGATATTATTATTTATTTTGCTTATTTTTCATCCTTAGTTTTTCAAATGTAAATGTGAATATCCTGAAAACTATGTATCCTTTTTTTGTTCTTTTCAGTTGACAGGGGGCAATTACATGCTGAACTTGATTGGCCTACTCGTTTCAAGATTATTCAAGGAATTGCTAGAGGATTAGGTTATATCCATAATGAACTAGATTTCTCTAACTTGCCCCATGGAAATCTCAATTCAACCAACATTTTCATTAATTCTAAGAATGAGCCATTGATTTCCGAATTTGGATTTAATCCACTAACCAACCCATCAGTTGCAAAACAAACACTAATGGCCTACAAGGCACCCGAAGCAGCAATATCAGGGATGTCACCTAAATGCGACGTATACTGTCTAGGAGTGATCATTCTTGAACTACTGACAGGAAATCATCCTTCTCTATATCACAGTAATGACAGGGAAGGAGGAATTGATATAGTTTATTGGGTGGAGAAAACAGTAGCTGAGGGGAAAGCGAGTGGATTGCTCGATCCAGAAATCGCGGTATCATCAAATTCAATTGGAGAAATGAAGGTGCTTCTAGAGATAGGAGTTCATTGTGCTAACAGTAATCCTGCACAAAGGTTAGAGCTGAGGGAAGCTATTCAAAGAATAGAGGAAGTTAAGCAAGAGAGTGATGCAATTGTTGCAAAGACAATGCAAGGGCAACCATCACTTAGAGATGGTTATGCGGATGCTCCTCCCATTGATTGGTCTTCTACTGTTCGACAAGGCTCTGCTGCAAACTCTAGAAGGGAAACCTTTTCAGGCAGCTTAGATAGTTCACAGTTTTCTTTTCATTCTCTTAACTCTAATTTTGAGCACTAATGTTAGACATAGTTTTCGCTCTACAAGCGAAAACATCACAGAACAGAATATTCATCAGCAGCTGCAGCAGCAGGACTTTAAGCCAGCATTTATGGAGATTATGCCAAAGAGAAAACTTGTGAATGTGAAGATTAGAATCTAGTTTGTACAATACATGTAGCTTAATCACATTAGTTATCTTTTTATCTTTGAACTTTCATGTTTATGATTGTGGTGCAGAATATGCACATATCCATTCAATCCATTAAGATGACCATTACTTCCCACTTCCATCTTTTATTGAACTTAATATTGGGAATGAAAATGAAATGAAGCATTAGAAGTTAGAAGATAGGTTGGCTACGATTTTCTCCTTTTAAAAAAAATTAAGTGCAGAATTTCTATGAGCTAGAGGAGCCTAAATCATTAAATTTTAGATATAGGTGAAGAATCCCATTTGGGATTTCAATGCAAAATTAAAACTCAATCATGCTATTATGGGTATACCTCAAGAATCCCATTGGGAGTCCAAAGTTACAACTCATTGACAGATTTAAAAACATATGATAGTCAACCTTTCTGTACTTGATGATAGCTCACTAACAGCTGGAGATACCAATTAAGAACATTACATTAGTATTTAATATTGTTCATATATGTAATGTCCTAACCTGGCACACAACAATATCCCACCTCTTGCCCTTCAGTTTTGCATAGAAGAATTAAAAGAAAATTTCTATAACATAATTCAATATTTCATTTCACATATTTCTTCATTCTCTCACATTGAATCGAGACAGTAATTCGTCGGTTACTGTAACTGAACTGTTGCAAAATTCTTGGATTGACAAACTGAAATGCACACGGAGAAGAGAGCATTTGGCCAGCTCATCATCGAAGATTAAAATATATTTGGTGAGAGCATGATCAAGATTGGTAATGTCATCATTTTGGAGGTATTAGGAGAAAGTTTCATATTTAAATATTACTACTGTTTCACTAATTAAAGGCCAATAATATATTAATCCTGCACCACCCGTGCAACTCCATTTTAATTAATACTGTACAAACTTCTCCTCCTCTAGATTGTTGTTAATTAACTAATATTTATTTATTAATTAAATCATTAACCAATCCTTGAAAGACACCCCACCCTGCACAGCACAAGATGTTACAAAATCAGAAATCTTTACAAAGAATGTGATTGCTAACTCAGCTTCTAATCATAATTAGGTTATGGTGAAATCGTTTGATGCCAATCTAATGATTTTTCTTATATACAGTTATACATGCAGACACGTGAATGTCAGGCAAATTTTGCAGCAGATTAGTTGACTTTCATCAAACTTGATGAATTAATCTAGAAGTTGTTATTAACAGATTGTATAATCCATGTGCTAATTATGTGGTTAGTGAGTGTTATCAGATGTAGCAAAATTTTGAGCCAGCACATTAGCTTGGCTGTGCCTATGCTTAACAGTTGTGCTCTTCAAATTTCTTGACTATACAACCAGACAAATTTCTGCTTGCTTTGTCTTTTTTCCTACCGGAACCAGATATCCACATCGATATTTCCCATATTATTAATTATTAATTGAACCTATTTTTATTATAAATGAAGCACACTCAACTTTCCTCTCTACCAATGTTTATTAATTATTAATTGAACCTATTTTTATTATGAATAAAGCATACACAACTTTCCTCTCTACCAAAGTTTGAAATATCTACTGGGCTCTCATTATTCACAATAGTCATAACGTATATGATTATTGCATGTTATAAATATTTAAGAAATAGGAACTTAAATTATTAAAAACAATAATATTTTACCAACATGAGTTGTTGGTTATAATAAGAGATTATATTTGAAATTCTTGAGAGAATGTCATTCTCTTTCAAATTTTATTTTGTACGATCTGAATTAATTAGACTAATTTTACTACATATTTTTAGAAAAAACAGTAATATTTTAACAATAACGGAAAAGATAATCTAAATAAGAGAAAAATATTTTGCAAATAAAAACATAATTACCATATAAGAATTTAAATAAATATAAACAAAATCCAATAAATGAAATTTACGGCGGTGTTCGCCGGTATATTCTAAAGAGATTCTAGCCGAGGGAAGAAAGTCAAGTAGTCAAAATGCTCTTTTTCTCTTTATGGAAGAACATATTTCTTTTCCACTGTTTTCTTCCGTTTTCTCTTACAATATTTTATCAAACTCAGACAAAGATCTCTCAGCTGCGCATTCCAATCTCTTGGATTTTATTTTTATCTAAATTTAAAAAATTTTATATTTTATAATAATTATTTTATTTTATATTTTTAAAAATTTATAATTTTTTTTAAAAGTTACTAGAAATTTTTAATTAATATTTTATTTTATAATTTATTTAGATAATTTTATTAATAAAAAATTAAAATGAAGACCCAAATAAAAAATATTATTATAGTCTATATAATTTTTAAAATAGAAAATAAAATTTTTATAATATAAAAGAAGATAGAAAAAATGTTAAAACTGCTGCTGCAAAAGTTATTCACAACCTCGTCCCCAATCTGAATATCCGTCTAATTCTCTTAGTAACTCACTTTATCTAAGCTAAACCCACTGCGCCGCCGCCTCCACCTCCACCTCCTCTCCCCTTTCACCACCAGAAACCTTCACCTTTTCTAGATATCAAATGTTTTAGCTTGTCAGACGATATTTTGAAAAAAATAAAAACCTTTTCTTGTATTTTTTTTTTAAGAAAAATTTTTTACTTTTTCCTCAGCAATATTCATCACCATCGCTGAAACAAATCCATTATTACTTCACCCAAGACTTTCCTTTTGAAATAGTTGAAAATTCAAGAAAAAAATCATTTCTGTTGTTAATTCCTGTATCAATACAATCCATCATAGTCAAGATTCTTGCATAAAATTTTATTCTTTTAGCTTCCGGGAGCAAAGTTGTATCTAATCATGGAACCACCGGAGAACTGCAACGCCGACGGTGGTGCTGTGGGTTTTGAAGCTGCGCAAAAGATAATTCTACGGTGGGACTCGACGGTTTCCGAGGAAGCTAGAGAGAAGATGATCTTTGAAGGTGACCGTGAGGAAGTGGATCGGTACTTGAAAGCCGTTGATGAACTTCAAAAAACTATGTCGTCCACCTCCATCGCCAATGATCAGGACGAAGTCAACTCCGCCACCATCCAGATCGCCATGGCCAGACTCGAAGATGAGTTTCGCAACATACTTCTCAACCACACTACTCCCGTTGAGTTAGACTCACTCACCGCCGCCGATCCCAGCTCTTCAGTCCCGTCCTCCGCCGTAGGTGACTACGAAGAAGACGACCATGTGGCTGATGACGATATCCAAGATCCAATCCAACGAGTAGATTCAACTACAAGTAACAGCAGCAGTAGCTATCGATCCACTAGCAGTATTCGCGAGATCGATCTTATTCCACAGGACGCAGTAGCTGACCTCGAGTCCATTGCTAAGCTGATGATCTCTGCTGGGTACATGCGCGAATGTATTCAGGTATATGGGAGTGTACGGAAATCCGCTGTGGATGCAAACTTTAAAAGATTAGGGATTGAGAAGCTGAGTATTGGGGATATACAGAGACTTGAGTGGGATGCTTTAGAGACCAAGATTAGGCGATGGATAAGGGCAGCTAAGGTTTGCATAAGGATTTTGTTTGCGAGCGAGAAGAGACTCTGTGAGCAGATTTTTTATGGGATTGGTAATTCTGTTGATGATGCTTGTTTCATGGAGACTGTGAAGGGGCCAGCAATTCAGCTGTTTAATTTTGCTGAGGCAATCAGTATAAGCAGGAGATCTCCAGAGAAAATGTTCAAGATTTTGGACCTACATGATGCTTTAATGGACTTGATGCCAGATATTGAGGTGGTTTTTGAATCGAAATCAGCTGAGTCAATTCGTGTCCAGGCTGCAGAGATTTTGTCAAGATTGGCTGAGGCTGCAAGAGGGATTTTATCAGAGTTTGAGAATGCTGTTTTGCGTGAACCTTCATTGGTTCCTGTGCCTGGAGGGACAATTCATCCCTTGACAAGGTATGTGATGAATTATATTAGTTTGATTTCGGATTATAAGCAGACCTTGATTGAGCTTATTTTGTCAAAACCATCCGCTGGTTCGAGATACTCTGGCGATACAACTACCCCTGATATGGAATTTGCTGAGCTAGAGGGGAAAACTCCATTAGCCCTTCATTTGATTTGGATTATTGTGATTCTGCAATTCAATTTAGAAGGCAAATCTAAGCATTACAAAGATGTATCTTTAGCTCATCTTTTTATGATGAACAACGTTCACTATATTGTTCAAAAGATTAAAGGGTCGCCTGAGTTGAGAGAAATGATTGGAGATGATTACTTGAGGAAGCTAACGGGGAAATTCAGGCAGTCAGCCACTAGTTATCAGAGAGCAACTTGGGTGAGGGTGTTGTATTGCTTGAGGGATGAGGGATTACATGTGAGTGGCAGTTTCTCTTCTGGGGTGTCAAAGAGTGCTTTAAGGGAAAGGTTTAAGAACTTCAATGCCATGTTTGAAGAGGTTCATAGGACTCAAGCTACCTGGTTAGTGCCAGATAATCAACTTAGGGAGGAACTTCGAATTTCTATATCAGAGAAGTTGGTCCCAGCTTACAGGTCATTTATTGGGAGGTTCAGGAGTCATATAGAGAGCGGGAAGCACCCAGAGAACTATATGAAGTATTCGGTCGAGGATGTGGAGAATGCTGTGTTGGATTTCTTTGAAGGGTATCCTGTATCTCAGCATTTGAGGAGGAGATCCCAGTGAAGGAGTGGGAATGAATTTTGCCAGCTTATGAACTAGGAAACATTCTTTAAATTTTTTGCAGGAGTGTTTGGGGTGGATAGGGTGCTGATCTTTAGGGGGCTGCCCTGAGCTCTCCGATTCTTTTTAAGCATCACCTACTGGTTATTTTCTGCAGATTGAAAGGAGTTGAATTCATTTGGCAAGATCTGGTGTAGCTCTCCAGAATAGCCAGGCCTCCTGGGAACCTAAATGCTTCTGCACTGTAAGCATGCCGTTTGCCTTGTTAGCCTGTTACCACATTCTAGTTTTTTGTTCCATTTGTTCATATGGGAATTGGTTTATGTGTGATTTCCTTAATATCCATTATAGTAAAAAGCAGATTTTCTTTCCTAGCTTCAAAGTTCTTTTCAGAAACATCTGTGACCTAACTTAAATGCATTGTTCAAAATGAAATCTATATATAAGCTTTTGTTAGAAGTTGGCTTCAGTTTATTTGAGTCTCTCTCTTTCAGCAGAAGTACATAGTTCTATAATGTGAATTAACATATTAAGCTGAGAGGCTAACGAGCCAACTAAAGAAACAGGAACCATTAGTTCCCTAATGTGCAACAGGTTTCTTTTCCAGTGTTCCTTGCTAATAAATGAAGAAATTTCTCTTCTGTATTACGTCTAGCAAGAAAATTTATTTGTTTCAAAAAAAAAAGAGCAAGACAAATAGATTTATTTTGAAGTCACATTTCATTGGAACTTCCATTATCAGGTTACACAACTAGTAATTGCTTTCTGAAACACTCACTTTCATTGGAAAGTGCCATTCGTGCATTATTCTGTTTTATCATAAATAGGAGAAATTCTTAGGAAGACTAAGTCCAACATGTTATCTATAGACTAAGATCATTCGTTGACATGTATTTAATTGTTTTATTTTCATTGATTGGAGTAAATGCAATATACATACATGTCATTTAATAAATAGATTAGTCCATGGATAATACGGTAGACTCTGACATAGTAGACAGAATTTACCCAAGAATTTCTCCATAAATAGTGGTAGATACGCATAAATTTGAGCGTTGAAAGCACTACAATGCACTGAGTCGTCTGGATTTTCCACTTCTGTTTAATTAACTTTTTAACTTTTTAGCAAACTTTAGTTGCATACTAGGAAACTTCAATCATTTATGCCTATGGCTATTTTGTAAATTAAACAAGCTTCACCTGTGTCTTTATTGAAAACTTTTGCGAGTGATGCAAGTTTATTTTTGCGATAAATTTTCTCTGTACGTTAATTTATAAAAGACATGAAAAAATTTCAATAACTTTTATAATATTTCTGTATTCATATAGTTCCCTAAAAATTCAAAATGCCTACCTCAAAACTTTTGATAATTCTTTGAGCTTACTTCCCAAGCAACAAGGAGATGGGCAAATACTTTTCAAGAACCATCAAAGTGTCAACTAAAATGAATGGAAATGGACCTCAAAGTCATACAGCTGATGGCTGATATTTTTCAATTCATTTTAGCAACTGACCTTTCCAAGTCAAAATACTTGTAATATGCTTTTCAGTTTCCAATCAGAATGAGATATTTGACCTTGTAACAAGTAGCAAGACCTAATTCCTTATTTGTCTGGTCCAAATTAGCTTGATCAATTTTTGGATTTTCTCCTATAGAAACTAAGGTTTCATTGACCTTATATTTTTCTTTCCATTTGTTCCAAGATTGAGCAATCAATTGCAGTTTTTTTCTATTTTCCAAATTGGTTATAAGTGAAAGAACATAACCATTCTTTCTTCAACGTTTATGACCACTGAATAATAATTAATCTAACAATTAAAAAGAAACAACATGATCCCCCCAGAAGGAAAAAAGGAACCTACAAGAGCTGTCTCCTATCGCAATTGCTTCTATCTGCATAAATTTTGCTCCTATAAAATTGTGTGTAAATTTAAGGAGCCGGAAAGGTTACCATACCAATAACAAGGCCGCAAATCAAGTAATGATACCTTAAATTAATGTAACAATTTTTGGGGTATACTTTATTCTGTCTTGTCTTCTTGGAGATCGCCGTTAGATGCACCATTATTGCTCTGTACTGGTCTAGTCTCTGGTGCACTTCGAACATCCTTTGAAGGAATTGTAGATGGTTTAATGAATGTCAATGAACTGTTGTCTCTGTCGAACTCGTCAGCCACATCATCTGAGTAAGCATAACTGTCAAGAAAGCAGAAATTAATCATCAGGGAAGAAGCAAATATAATATTATATAGTTGATTTCTAGACCTACGTGGCTAAGCAGATGATCTCCATGCCATGGGTTAAAAGGTTGTATTATTGGTTAATGCGCATTTGTTAAGAATGTTCAAATACAGCCTACTTGAACTGATACATGAGACCTAGCACACACTCAATAGGGTATAAGAAAAGGACCACATTACCGCGTGTGTTCTCAGCTAAGAAGTTAAGATGATACTGATGAAGCCAGTAACGACTCCTGATCATTCCAAATATACTTGGACAAAATGATGACTGAATTATGTAACTGAATGAGCAAAATAAGTGAGATAAAGGGGAGTAAAAGATAGCCTGCTTATTTCTACATAAATGAAGGATTATGAAAGTGAATATCACTTCCTGATGCAATAAACTCCCTCATGGTTCATGTTTTACACATACTAAAAGGCACAAGATAGTTGTACATGGTGACTTTCATTGTGGATGCTCTCTGATCTGCACATATAAATGCAGAACAGGTTGTCATAATGATGGCAGTCGGTTCTTTACATAGAAATTGTGTGTAACAGAATACAAACGTTATTCATATTTTTGGCAGCTATTTTCTCCTGAGCAGTCCAAGTGAATCTAATTCACTACTAAGCAAACCATCACCCTAAAATTACATTCCAGCAAATAAAATATTGACCAATTATTACTACGAATGGAGGCAGTTTTCTAAGTTGCCAGTAGCAACGACCTTGGTCACAATTATTAAATGTCACATTAAGCCCTAAAGATTTGGTCAAAAAGTTAAAATAAAAAATAAAACTACACATTAAAATTATAGAAAGGGAAAATTACAAAAAAAATCTTGAACTTTTACAAATTTCACAATTATATCCAATTTTTTAAAAATTTTATTTAAATTTTATGAACTTTCATTTTTGAAATAAATCTAGCCTTGGTAGTACAAAATCAGTCTCCGAATCTAACTGGTACTTACGTGGATTGACTGAATGGAATAATTGATGCTGATGTTGATTAAATAAGCTATTTGAATTAAATAATGGGCATTTTAGTTTAATTATTTAATTATAATTGGATATATTTAATCCAGTCAGCGTCAGTTAATCCATTCGGTCAATCCGTGTAAGTGCTAACTAGGTTTTGAGTTCCGTACACCGAAACTATATTTGTTTCAAAAATGAAATTCATATAATTTAAATAGATTTTTTTTCGAATTGGATATAATTGTGATATCTTGTAAAGTTCATGATTTTTTTTTTTGTAATTTTCTCTTATAGAAAAGGAGGATACTTTGGTACAAAAGCGAAGTCTTACTGCATTGAGTTTTGAGAGGGAGCCCAAAGAGCACAAATGACACATAGAAGAGAAAAGCAAAGCACTTGCCAGAAAGCTGGGATGATCCAGGCATTCTGCCACTGCTCATTGTAAATGTCATTGGACTTGAAATACAACTGCAAGCATGGAATAATAAATTTGGTGAAAAACGCCACATTGTTAAAGTTGAAAGCAGATCAGAAGCATTACAAGAACAACATAGATTAATTGCCCTTCTATTCCATTCTTTATAAAAGCTAGGGAAAATGGACAATCATACAAAATACTTCACAAATTGAATATAATATATGCCATCATAATCTCAAATTCTTTTGTCCTAGCCTTTTCATTTTGTAACTTATGCTTATAGATCTAAGCTCAACCTAATAATTAAATGACACTTTGCCTAGTGGCATGCCACTCAACTCACTCTTTTAAATTTCAAATGGAAGTGCTAATGTTAAGTCCTGATGATCATTCATTGCTCCAAGGTTTTCATAAAATGATGAAATAGTTTGTTATCCTCTTTCAAAGGCACTAGTGCTACAAGCTTAAGAATTAGCTTACAGCAAGGCAACTGGTAAGTAAGAAAAATCTTCAAACACTCAGTCAGTTTATCATGCTATTTTAGTAAATTCTTTAATGTTTGTTTGATAACAAGGAATCTAACATAAGATGTCTACAGCAGAGGTAAATCATTTAGCTACTACAAAATGTATTGGAATTACCTCATAGCACATCCAACCCACTGATACAATAACTGCTACTGCCAAAGCATTTGTGAATTTCCGGTATATATATAGCTTGGCCATCATCCGCTTAGCCTGTCACATTAAGTGAGACATAAGTTATTAACTAGTTTTTAGTTTGCAACTGAAACTACAACCTAATAACCAAGCAGGACAGAAAATATATGCTGTATAACATGCAATGCAGTTTCAAACATCCAAATCGTGTCTATAATGCCAGAGGAGGATTCACAACATTTATTCTCATGTTGGCAATGACTGAAACCAAAAAGAAATGAACAAGTATGTCTAACAAAAGATTAACACTGCATAAGATAAAGCTAACAATCAATATAAACAACTCTAGCATTAATATTTTCTTCACTCATGCATTACGATAAAACAAATTTGTATTATAGTCCACAGAAAACAAGAACAGCAACTAACACCTTGCTCCATCTGACATTATAACTGATAATTAGCCTTATATTTCACCCAACAATCTTCCCTAAACAACCCGTTTATCTTGGATTCAGAAAAATAACAACCATGGGTTCTCAAAGGTATTTAGTCTAAAAGAATTTGTCATACTGGTCTGTTGATGCCCACGAATATCCAGCAGCATTTGAAGTCTGCAGTTTCTGCTAGTTATTTCCTTTGACAGTTTGAAATCAAATAGAAGAAATATAATTAGAAACATTCTAAGCACTAATTCATACTGTAGTCATTAGCATTCACAATGGCCTTACAATTTTCCTTAGTGATAAAGGCTGTGATCATCATCCAAGATCCTAAGGGAAGACAGGTTTTAAGGACTTAATGGTGTCTGAAATGATTCCTGATGCATAAGCCCAAAATAACCACCTCAACCAGCAGGTGCTATTATGCAAATCCATGCATTATCTTAAAGTCTAATACATTAATTTTCTTTCACTTGTGACTTCAATTCAAGGTTTGTTTTCCACTGCAGTTTGCAACTAATCTAATTTATGTTCATCTTCTTCATGGTTTGAATTCTAGGCTTGATCACTAACTTTCATGTTTTGCTTCACCATACCCACCCATACTCCTATCTTGGTCCAAAATATGTACGAACGTTAGTATTTATTTAATGATCAATGACATATTATGTCGATTGCTTTGAGATTGAAATATCCATCTACGAGTAGAATATACATTTCTGATACTGCTCAAGAATAAAGAATTTTCATTATATCCACACAAGCTAAGAAGAGAATTGCAACAGAACTCACTCTGGACTCCGGAGTGACAGACCAGTACCTGAAGCTTATTTAAAGTGGCAGAAAGTGACTTGAATATCCAAAGAATGAAAAAGGCATCCAAAATTGCCACAGGAAGAACCAAAAAGAGTCTTGCCTTCCCAGAAAGATCACTGATAGCACCTACATTCTCTACCAATTCAAGCACTTCAGAAGCCAGAAAGAAGGTCACTCCGAGCATGATCACCTTTGATGTGAGGCCTCCCAGGGTAGGTCTCACAACCCCATAGCCCACTGACACCATGAGAATTATGAGACGTGCAACTGTACGTTTAATGGTCCCAAAAGTAACTGCCCATATTGTGGTCCCAGTCGGCCTGACTCCAGATTCATTGAATTCTGCATAGTCAAAAAACCAAAAGGCCATCTCAAACATGCCTAGTGTTATCACCACAGTTATGCAGTTCAGCAAAGGAAAAACTTCTCTCCAAAATCTTGCATATTGATAGAACCAGAGCACTCCAAGTAGAATGAAGGCAAGGGACATGAACCCATAGAAATTCATCAAAGGTGCCATTCTACCAGGCAAATAGCCAGTAGGGTTTTTCCATATAGTTTTTCCCTCTACAACCACATCCTTGAGATTGGGGTCACAGTGCATGAAATATAAATTGTACATCCCAGTTTTAGTGATCTGTATTGATCTTGATGGCAATGTAGCAACAAGGTCATCTGCTTTGAAGGATAGACCAAATACATGGGGCCAGCTAGGATACTTTATTGAAGGTCGATGTATGATTTCTCCTTGTGAACAAACACCTAATTTAGCAAGATCAGCCGTGCAGCAAATAGCTCTTTGGCCACCATAGGCTGAACCTCCAATTGTTTCCCTATCCTCCACTTCGAAAATAACAGCTTGGATTGGTCCCGCGGAAATGTTAGAAAGTTCCTTACTTCTCCGGAATGTGATCTTTTCAAAACTGATAAAAATGGCCATATAAATTAGTCAATAACCAACTGAAGCTAGAAAAGCCTGACAGATAGATCTAATGAATCAGGACACTGATACAGTGATACTCTGCTAATTGATATTGAAAGAATTGAAATGATACACAACTAAAAGGAAATCCACCATTTCACAGAAGCAGAACTTTAATATAACAAATAAAAATCTGAACTATAGAATTTCATGTTTAACTCAGTTAAATTGAAACATAAAACATTGGAAACGTTCTATGATCTTGTGTTTCTCAATAATATGCTACTTTACTGAGAAATGATGAACTTTGAAATCAATGCGTCATTGTATTGCATATTACTGAGCACGTCATTTAACAGAAATTACTCTTAAAACCATTACTTGAGAGCAAATCAATTATCACATTTGACCCCAATATAAACTATAAGAATTGAAATAGCAAACAAAGGACTAACTTGGGAGAGAACTAGAATTGCTATTCTAACCAAAAATCCATCTATGTGACTAGAATTGCTCTTCTAACCAAAAATCCATCTATGTTCCTACTTTATAAATGTCCAAAGCGTGACCATGTATAGTGCATAAAACCAACCAAAAATTATCAAACTAAGAAAGTAAAAAAGTTTCTCCAAAAAAAAAAAAAAGACAATAAGTAACTTGGAGCCAAAAACCAGGACATCTCGTCATTATAGAATTAAATCCAGATATGAACACTCGTATGTGAATTGCAGAGAACTAGATCGACAATTACCGTATGTAAGAGTCACGATTAGCAGAAGTTTCAGTGCTCTCATTGAAATTTCCAGCAGCAGAAGAGTAAATCCCTTCACTGCCTCCATGAAAAACAAAGGCATTACCTTTGGCCACGAATCCATCTCCTCTGTACTCATGAACCGAGCCATCAACAATGAAGCTTAAAAATAACAGCACAAAACAAGAAACAGATATAAATGACATCGAATAGAAGAATCTGAGCATCACTTCAGCTTAGAGAAAGATTGTGTCAGTGTGGGTTTTAGTGGATCTACCTGTAGGGATCTTGCTGCTGGGAAGCTAAAAAAGAGCGAAAGCGAAAGACTTGAACAGTGCAAAATCAACTCAAATTGATGTGATTTGAAAAAGAATGATATAAGAGGTGACGGTTGGAAGTTACAACCTTTGATGTTTTGACCGATGGGTTCGATCAGAAATTGGAACTAGGATGCGCGGTTATGATTTATTCCAGAGCATCGACTCTGTATTTGCATTATATTCGACAGGATTAAAGCTGTCAGTTTTTGAGTCAATACTTTTTTTTTTTTTTTAAGAAACTGATTTCTAATTCTTGAAGTCCTCCAAATCTTCTTGATGTTTCAACAACTTGGCTCACTCACTAGGAAAATCGCTGCTCACCAATTTAAAGTCTCCCATAAGTTGAATTACTTGTGGAATCCTCGGTAAAATTTTGGTCCTTCGACGTTGTTAGTATTCCTCGCCCTTACACTATGTTTGGTGTAAGGGAATATGATTTGGATTTGGTAGGAAATCTGCAATCCCTTGTATCTCACTTTTTCTTCCTCTCTTCCCCTCTCTTCTTCTACCTCAATTTATCCGGTAATTATACAAATCGTAATGATTTAGTTTTTTTTTAAAAATAATTCCTCACAAATACCATAAAACCAATACAGCGTTAGTATGTAGTCATGGAAATTTCCCCGGTGAAATTTGACTCTTTCCATTCATGGGAAATTTCCATCAAACTAAACTACTGACGAAGTAGATTCAATCTGTTTGGTTAGACATTTAAAATAACTTGATTATTCTCGTAGTTTCTGTTCCAAAGATCTAACAGGCATTACAGAAGGAACACAGAATAATTTAGTAAACCAGCACTCACACCACCCCCATTAGATACCTTTAATTCCTCGTGCATAAGAGTAGTAGGGTACCCTTCACATCCATATTTTGAAGAGCTCAATGTTGAAAATTAGTCATTTATAAACAACCAGAAGTCCAAGTTGACAATAATCTGAACCTAATGTTGACGAGTCCTCAGTCATTTGCTGGGATTCAGCGTCAATGTGTTCATCCTCTACTCTTTTAGTTTGCTGTGAAACGAAGAGGAGGTTACAGCTTAAAAACGAAGAAGGCACTCTAATTTTTTGGATTGCACAGAGACGTTACAACTTAAAAATCCAATACATTATGGCAGCAGAAATTGAACTACTCACCTACACCAAACTTGAACTGAAATTTCACAGGACTTGTTGACTGAAATTTGTCAAATACATTTCTTTGGAAAATGTTACAGATGTTTAGAAAAAAGGAAGAGCATCCAACCTAATCATACCCCTACACTAACTGACCGCTGAAATACGTGCGGACCATAAAGAACCTGTTCCGGCAGGAGATGCACTAATCCAAATCAAGGAACTCCATTCTCTTCCTCATCGTACCTTTTAGATCCGTAGCTTCCCTGTCTGCTTTTTGTGCCTGCAAAAGTACACACCAATTGATTGATGCAAGAATTCTCCAAAGTTGGGCAAATTTCAAATGGCTTTCAAAGCAGAAGTGAACCAACCATTGGACCCAAAAAAAAAAAAAGGTTAACATTACCGCACAAGACTTTCTTTCCCGTATTAACGACTAGATTTTTTTTTCTATCTAGCAATACCTGTTTGCATGTCTACATCTCAATATCTTTGTCCTGAATATGACTGACATATTCTGTATAAGTCTTAAAATTTTTTTAGCTTAACTTTAAATTGCTACTTAAAAGAATATTAACTGTTTTACTCACAACATGTTTGTCTGTAGTTCTGCACCACTAAGAAACTTGACAAAATCAGTTCCAAATTTGACCATTAGGCAACAGGAAAGGATATAAATTAACACCACCAACATATAAAACTACAAAATGCTTTACTTGGGGTCTGTTTGAGATTGAGTTTTGGAAAAATGCTTTTTGGAAATTTTTTTGTATTTTTAATTTTTTTTAAGTTTTAAAAACTACTTTTTGTAGAAGCAATTAAATAGATGTTTTTGAAAAAAACAGTTTATAAAAAATTAAAAAAATTAGTCAACTAAATCAAAAAAATTCAAAACCCCCTTAGAAGGTTATGCGACATCATTAATTAAGTGTCTTGTAGAAGCTCTAAGGTACTGATATCTAAACTGTGAGAATCATCCAATTCACTACGTATTGTAGAATATGGACCAGTAAACTACGTATCCAATGAGAATTCTTGAGAGAGCAAATGCTAAGATTACAAGGCGTCATAAAGTGCTTCAAGTAACAGAAAATATTAACTATTTCATTCAAAGTAAACAATAGATCTACTTACCCTTTTAATTTCCGCTGCAGAAACACGAGTCATATGTGGAGGTAGTTCCTCTCTCTCCAAATCCTAATACAAAAAAAATATATTTTTTTTAAAAAAAAAAGGTAAAAAGCATGAAATCAAATAAAATAGTTAGAAATTATAAATCAATTATTTCATACCAGCTCTCCAATTAAAACAACATTTTCGCCCCTAATAACATACAGCCCTAAAGGAATATCACAATAGAGATCACCAACAATTACTCTTTCACATGCACCTTCAAGAACAGCATTGGCTGCATACGACAAATGTTTATTTTGTTTCAGACGGTAAAGGAAACGGAGTATAGCATTATGCAATATCATAAGGGGAAAAAATACCAAATTGATCAAAAGAACGAAGTATTCCCGATAGTTTTCGTCCATCTCGCAATAGAACAAGTAGCTTCTCTGAAACAAAAGTAAAAGCTTAAGATCAGACAATTAAGATTCAAAGAAACCACTTCTCTGAAGAAAAAAAAAAGGAGATATCTGGACGCTACAGAAGCATTCCCTGCTACCTAATACAGCATAAATCATCTTCGTTCGATCCATAAAAATTTGAATCGCTATGAAACAATAGATAATTGAAAAGAACGCAACACCACAGAAATTCAGCAACCTGAGAAAAAAATGCACAATCTTGCTATTGTAACAACATAATTAAAAGGAAAGAAAACAGCTTTTAATGACATAATCCTGGAACCGACGGAACCCCTTAGCTTAAAGTGTTCTTTTTCAATCTTTTTACATAAACAATATTTTTTCCACAAGAAATTATCAATGTCTGAAGCAAATAATCCAAAGAAATGATAATCAATATGCAAGGGAACGTTGAAACTTTTTGATATAGCAACGTCCAGAACAAGCTAATAATCCATAGAATATACGGATTAATTAAAGAGGAGAGCTTACTATCAAGATAGCTAGCAAGAGAAGTAGAAAGGAAGATATCTTCAGGGCCTGCCCAAGACATTGATAAATTGAAGTTTTAACTTTTTCGGTACCGCAAAAATCACCGAAAAATTCGTCGAACACCAATCCAAAAAATATGGCATTGGCCGCTCGCAAATCCTACTTTAGCGATCCCACCCCACCAAACTCCAACACCACAATTCAACAAAAATTCGAAACTCAAGATTAAACCAAAAGTCAAAACACAAAACCCTAACTCCTCCAAACTCCAAAGAATATCGAATTGGTAAGAAAAAATCAACAAAATCAGATAACAAACCCTAATTAATCATAAAATCACCGAGCAAGGGAAAAAAAAAGGACAATTCTAAATTGGTATCCTTGAAGAGATCTAAAGACAAGAAATTGGAGATTTCTCTTCCGGATAGAATGCACCAAGTGGGATTTGTAAAATAAGTCACTCAGATCCAATCGCACAGGAAGAGATCAGAAGATTAACAAGGA
>CATIWF010194569.1:0-99796 GCA_949630135.1 Balakata baccata
ATCAAGAAATTATAAAGGTATAAATTCTGAATTTTCTTTGGTTAAATTAGTTTTAATTGGCACATGTATAATCCTTTGATTCGGGTTTTGAAAATTTTATTTTCCGCTGCGTTATATGTATGTGATACATGATCAAAACCCATCATTGTGCCCATTAAAATTAATTTTAATTTAAGGTGTAATTAGATTGCATGGTTTTGATGATTTTGGATCTTTTAGTTTGTAAAATTTGTTTTACCTATTTTTCCTTCAATGATCTGATCATGAGATGATTGAGGATGATTATATTGACTGAAAGATTGTTTGAATATGATTCAAATAATTAATTTCGAATTTATTACAATATTGCTAAAAATTGCATTATTGATGAACATGTGATATGTTTGGATTAATTGCTAGGGCTGTTCATATTTTTCTTATAATTTAATTATGGAAAAATTATTCAGACATATTAAGAATGTGTTTAAGCCTCTGGAAGTGTCCAATAATTAATTAAAAATTTTTTTAATTAATTGTTCAAACAAACACTGAAATGGGTCGGTTAAGAGTATCCGGCGGGGCTGTTTTGTTTAATTTTTTTTTTGTATATGAATATTTCATTTCCAGCACCTTGAAATAATTTTTATATGAATAAAAAATATGTTATTTTGATGTTAGATGCATTGCAAAATCAATTTGCCAGAATTTAAATTTCCAAATTAATTCTAGACAGCAAATGGGTCATTTTGAGCGTCTTATGTGTTGGTTCGTTTGTCTTGATGATTTTGGCTTGCGCTAAAATTATATTGATAGACTTGAGCTGATCTAAAGATGCTTAGAATGATGGTTTGAGATTTTGGGAATTTTTGGAAATTAATTTCGAATTAATTTAAGTTGAGCAAATGGTATTATCTAGTATGACTAGAAAGTGGCATGTATGTTAAAATTAAATTGTTTAATTTTTTACATCATTTAATTTTGAATTAATTCTGGAAATATTGAATTTAATTTAATTTGATTAATTATTAAATTAATCATTAAAATGACATACAAATTTAAATTGACCGAAACAACAAAGTAGGCAATTTTGATTCAAGTGTTGAATCAACTTTCAAATTTGCAATTCAAAATTATCACTACCTATTTTATTTTATGCATTAGAGAATGCATGCTAGGGGTGTATGGAAAGGCATGATGGATGATTATGAACAACAATGTCCCTTCTTGTTTATCCTATGACTAGAAAAAATTTAGATACTAACATAATTACATATGATGAGAATCTCATTATCATGATCCCATTATGATTTCTTTCATGCTATAGTTCATATGATGAACTTTCATTAATCAATTTCAGATCTATATCAATTTATATGCAAATAAATATTATTATAATAAAAATAATGATAATATAACTATGTACACTAAGTGTCTCAGACGATTGTCTTTTGGGCATATCTCTAACAACCATAAGTTTAGTAAATATTACTTGATGGTTGGTATATGGAAGCTTAGTGGCTTAGTGTACGGAATTTAGAATCAAATAATAAGTTAGTGAAGATTTTTAAAAGAGAAATAGACCGATTTTATTTCTACTCAATCTTGATTTACATAGCTTTACAAAGTGTAAATTTATACACAAAGAGTTTAGCCTAATTAGGAAATTTTTCTAGAAGAAATATCTACAATATAAGAATCAATAACAAGAATTAAGCAATTCTAAAAGAAAAGTAAATATTCTGGTCAATAATCTCCCCCAAGTTGATGCACAGGTATCACGCATGCCCAACTTCTAGACAGTCGTATAAAAATATTTGACATTGAGTTCTTTGGTAAAAATTTCAGCTAGTTGCTTATCTAACTTAACATGGGTAAATTCATAGAACCATTCTCTTTAATGAAATAGAATGATTTTATTTTTACTAAATTTTGATTTACATAGGAATTAATTACTAATTTAAAAACTTTCCTAAAATCAAGGAATGCTTATAATCTAGGAATCAATTACAAATTGGACAGTAGTTAGTTTGACTTGCATGCCAATACTAGAAAATTTGTTAAAAAGGTCGATTGTGCAATTCAAGCTTCAATTCTTCGATATATTATATTTCTAATTTACTTTAACATGGATCTTAATGTTGGAGTTGAATAGAACTAGCAGACATTATTAGAAATAAAGAATCTAGACTCGGATCAAAATTCTAATTGGAACAGACAGAAAAATTAAGCAACTAAAAAATAGCGAGAGTGAAGTCCAAAGGACACTTAGGCTAGAGTTTAGAGTTTTCTCCTCTCCCTCGCTATTGTTGAGTGTTGTCGTCGCTTTTCCTATTGGCTACAGGCCAGCTGGTTTTCTCTGCTTGTTTACTATAGATTACATGAGCCATAAGGATATGTTCACCTATCCTATTTCAGTTCCATATGCAAAGGCACCTATGAAAACCTATGCATCGATCACAAAAGCAATATCTTTTATGCCTGCACCTACGTCAATAGCAATGAACAAAGGAGGCTTCATCTCTATCAAAATCAATGATTATCTTAATCAACAATGGATAGCTGAATGTCTGCATGCCTTAATCGGATGATTGACCCTTACAAATGAGATGCTCCTTGGAAATTGGATGATCTTAAAAAGAAGTTGGCAATGACATGGAATCTATCTAATGCATGGCGATTAATCTCCTTAGGAAAAGGATATTATCAATTGATGTTTCACAATAACCAAGATAAATCTACTGTGTGCAGGAGAGGTTCCATTCTTCTAAAACCAGGCATTCTACGATTGCATCACTATGTTCCGGATTTTAATCCTTATGAGCAAAGGTCTACTAATTTTCAGGTGTGGGTTAGGTTCTACAAATTGTCGTGAGAATATTGGCATAGGCAAATTCTTGCTGATTTTGCTAAGGGAGTAGGAGTGCCCGTTCGAATTGATCAAGTTGCTGCCCTAGGGAAATTCAGTCATTATAGGCCAGTGTTAGTGGATGTGGATCTTTCTCAAAGCCTCCCGGACAGTTTGATGATATAGAGAACTAGAAAAAGCTTTTTCATAGACGTAATGTATGAAAATCTGCTGCAATTTGCTCCATCTATTCTAAAATTGGTCACTTGTCCAATACTTGTAGGTATAATAAAAAGTCTCCATCAGAAAAAGACATTAACATTATGGAGAAGAATAAGAAAGATGCTAATGATTAGGGTAAAAGTAAACAACAATGAAGGCCTAAAGTTAGCACATTTGTACCAATATCTAAGGCTTTTTATACTCTGAGATTTGATATGGCCCTTATATTAGCTGGGGGAATCAGCGCCCCCTTGATTTGGATAAAAGGACATTAATGAGCAGGAACCTTCGAAAACTCCATCCAATGGTGCTAAGAAAGAAAGTATTAATGAACTGTTGACGAATGCGCATGATTTGGCTGTTGATGCGATGCCATCTTGTATTGGTTATGTGGTTAATTCCGAGCTAGAACAATTGGTAGCAATCCCTAAGGTTAATGACGAAACTATAAAAGCCTCATAGCAGGATACTGAAAGGAATGAAGAAGTACATTGTTACAATCAAGTGCAGCTTGCTACAGTAGAAAATCAAGACGCCATTAAAGGGAACGATCATGACAATTCGGATCACAATGAGAAAGTTAACAAAGGTGAGTACCATGATCAACAATCCAATATCGAATCTGATAAGAAGTCTTGGGTGGATCAGATGGAATCGGATACTGAAGAATAGACAATGGTTACAAGGAAAAAATCTCCAGTCAAGCAACAAAGGAAGCGCACCTTTATCTAAAAAGCGACAAGAAAACCTATACGTATGAATTTATGAAGCTCCTATTTTGGAATTGTCTGTTTGGAAATGTTGAAACCTGGCGAGTTCTCTTTTCTTATTGTCAGCTTTGCAAGCCATATATCATTTGTTTACAAAATCTATGATTAATTTTTGTTCAGTGCGATAATTTTTGTTCAGTGCGATCTTCCTATTGGTCTATCTTAAATTTATCTTTGATTGCTAGTAATAATAGAACCCCTTCTACTATATGGATGCTTGTCAATTCTTCTATAGTTTCTCCAATAGAATTTCACATTCATTATCAACATATCAGGAGCATATTAAATAACCGGGAAGCCTTCGGCTTTAGCTCCTTGTCGAGATTTTCAGCTTTTCATGGAAAGCTGTGAGTTTCTTGGAGTTCCGTTAAGGGGATCACAATACACATGGACCAATAGAAAGATAGGTTCAGTAAGAGTGGAGAGTTTATTGGATCGAGTGTAGAGAGTTTATTGGACCGAGTGATGGCTACACAGGAATTCTTTAATTCTTGGAGAAATATCGACTACACTTATCGAGCAAGATTTCATTCAGATCATACTCCAATTATAGTCAATTGTATTTGCAAAATTTAAGTCATGTCTCTAGATTCAAATTTCAATAGATGTGGTTCACTGTTCCCTCTCTCAGACAGATTGTGGGCTCATAATGGAATCAAATGGCACTGATGGTACGTCCTATGTAGCTACTCTATATTTAACTTAAAAATTTGATATCAGTTCTTTGTGCTCGGATCAAAACTCAGTTCAGTGATGTTCCTGAGAATGTGAGGAAGGCAAAGTCATGACTAAAGGACATTCAAAACCGCATTTTAGATCAGCGTATTAATGATGAATTACATAAGAATGAATTAGAAGCCCATCCAAAGCTTGAAGAGCACTTAGTTCAACAAGAGATTTTCCTACGTGAAAAGAGCAGATTTAAATGGCTTATGGTAGGGGATAGGAATATGTCTTTCTTCCACAATAAATTCTTGTAGGATGCCTTTCCAATGTATATACATGATGAGAATTAATGATGTGATTTGTGATGACAAGGATCGGATTGAACAACACATTCTCAGCTTTTATGAAACACTTTTTAGAGCTGACCCGTCCATAACTTCTAACATCTCTTTTATTGAAGAAATCATTCCTAAGATGATCACAGATGTAGATAATACTGAGATAGTGAGATGTCCATCTAATGATGAGATAAAACAAGTAGTTTTTGATATGGATCCCTAGAGTGCACCAGGACTAAATGGTTTCATAGGCAGGTTTTTTTTCGTGCTTATTGGGATATAGTTGGTAACGATGTTTGCAATGTTGTTAGAAGTTTCTTTACCATAGGTAAAATCTCTATAAGTTTTAATTCAAGTGTGATGATCTTCTTAAGGTTCCAGAGGCAATCACTGTAGAGCAATTTAGGCTTATTACTATGAATAACTTTTGCTTCAAAGTTATCACTAAGATCTTAGTAGGCAAACTATCAGTTATGGCTTCAAAAATTATTTCTCCAAATCAATTTGGTTTTATTAAAAACAAAAACATCTCTCACTGTATAGCCATGGCTTTAGAGGGGCTTAATTCTTTGCATAAAAGATGCTATGGCGGGAATATGGCTATCAAAATAAACATTTGCAAGGCTTTTGATACCTTAAACTGGAACTTTATCATGGATGTTATGGAAGCTTTTAGGTTCTCTCTACAGTTTAAAAACTGGATTCTAGAAATAGTCTCTTCTGTACGTAAGGCTTTCGATCTTGGTGAATGGAGTGAGCAAAGGTTACTTTCCTTGTTCAAGAGGTGTTAGGCAGGGAGATCCGCTGTCACCTATTCTTTTCTATTTAGCTGAGGAATTTTTTAGTATATGGTTAAAAAAGGCTTACAGCTGATGGTGATTTGGAAGTAATGGCTTATGTTATCTTTCACGACACATTTTTTACTTGCGGATGATATCCTCATTTTTGGTAAAGCTACTGTTAAGAATATTAATACTATTTGTGGTGCTCTAGCAGGTCAAGTAGTAAATTGGCAAAAATCAAGCATCTACTTCAGAAATTCACTCGCTTCTTAGAAGGCTAGGTGTATGAAGGATATGATGGGAACTAAAACGGTAAAGATGCCTTTCAATTATTTGGGAGTACCATTTTTTCCAAGAGCTCATAGACAAAAGTGTCTTAAAACCTGAAAATTTTAAGCAAATTCGCCTCTTGGAAGGGACAATCGCTTTCAATGGCTAGTAGACTAACTTTGATCAAATCCATGCTTATAACTAGTCAAAATCACTCCTTTTTACATGGAACGAAGCAGTATAAACTTTTTATGGATAGATAATGTTGATCCAAAGAAGCCAATGGTTGTTCCTTGGAAATTGTGTTGCACTCCCAACAAAATGGGGGGGTGAGGGGCTTGAAGATCTAAATTATGCTTTGCTTGGGAATCTGTCATTAGCTTTAATTAGCTAACCATCTTATTCTATATTTGCTATAAAGGCTCGTATTCTTAATGTTGCTAGATATCCAGAACAACTCCTCTTCTGTCTTCTATATGGGCTTTTCAATTAAAATCATCTATGTGGAGATATGGCAAAATATCAATTAGTTTCTCGGCAAAAATTCCAATATGAAGTTTTGGACAGATGAGTGGGCTAATCTGCCACTTGCAAACTAAGTAAAATTTTCTTCAACTTAGCATCGCAGTTTACAAACTCAAGTTTTAGACTATATTTCGAATGGCCCTTGGCACCTTCCAAACATTATACTAATAGGAATTCAAGAGGAAATAAGGAAAATTTGTTCAGGAAGATAATGATTGCTGTGTGTGGACAAAAGCAAATAATATAGAATATTTAATGAAACAAATGCTCCTTGATTGAGCTGGCATACCTAGCCAAGGAATGGAGTTATTGAGTACTTTTGGTTTCAAAGAATCTCTCCCTTCATCTCGCTCTTTGTTGTTTTAGAGAGCAGGGCTTGGGTATCCACGAACTCATAATCGACTAATCTGTAAAGGAATCTTGATTGTCTCAAAGTGCTCATTGTGTGAAAAATATGTAGAAATGCTAGAGCATATTTTTGTGACTTGTTCATTTACCAAGGTAGTTTGGCAAGCGGTCTCCAATTTTTTCCAACGCCCAATTAATACATTAAGTACCTTCAATGATCTTTTAGATGCAGCAGTAAAAGTGAGGTTTAGTTTGCAATTACAAGTGTTCTGGCATTCAACTATTGTTGGTGTCGTTTAGGCTGTTTGGCTAACAAAGAATCTCTCAATCTTTGAGAGCTAGACAATAAGTATGTTCAACACCCTTAGATGAATAAGGGTACTGATGAAAGAAGGGGATTTCTTTAAGAAATGGAATATGTATAGCTCAGTACATGAGCTACAAATTCTTCGTAAATTAAATGTTGCTAGTAAACTAGGTAAATCACCATAAATATACACTATTAGATGGCATCCACCACCCGTAAATTATATTAAGGTTAATATAGATGGATTTGCTCAAGGTTCACGTGGCATCTCTAGTCAGAGGAATTTCTCAAAACATAAGGGGTTTGGTAATTGGTGCTTCTGCTCTTCATTTAGATACAAGTTTTACTTATTTTGCAGAGCTCATGGATGACATTTATGCAGTGGTATAACCTTTGGCTTGCATGTGATTCCACTTATGTGGTTAACCATATGAAGACACTATCACACCTATAAAATGGGCCTAAATATTATTATGATCTTTTGGGGTATTAAAAACGGTATTTTGCATGAAAACATTGTGAGATGGAAGATAAAGTCACTATGCACAACCAGTGCAAGGTATGTGGCTTAAGACACCGTGCACGACCCGTGCCGTGTCAGGATAAGATTTTTAGGGCATTGAGCATGACTTGTGCTGGCTGCAAGACCCGTGCTTAGTGTCAGGTGTATAATTGTGTTCTCTCTCTTTCGGTCATAAATTCATTTTCACCCATCTCCACTTAAGAGAAAACCCTAGAATCACTTGCTTCTCCTTCCTAAACTTGAATCCAACTAAAAAAACACCCAAATACTTGAGAAAAGCATCATTAAACCTAATGATCTTCACTTGTGAGAGTGGTTTGAGAAGAAAAGGAAAGAGATTGTGTAAAAGGGGAGGAAGAAGAACAAGGAGACCCAACAACAAATCCGACCTTGGAGAGTCATCTAAAGGGATTTTGGTAAGTTTTACACCACTTTACCTTCTTTGATCTTCGATTTTCTTTGATTCACCTCCTTTCATAAAGAAACTCGAAAATCTACCTAGGATTGGGGGTTTATGACTGAAATGGGAAAGCTTAGAGCAAGGTCTTATGTTTTATATAGTTAATCCATGTAGAAATGTGTAATCATGAACCTTTGACCTAGTTTGGAAACACATCTTAGGTGAGAACCATATAATCTAGGGTTATAGCTTTCATTTGAGGTTTCTTATAAAAGCCAAGTTATTTATGAGTAAATGTTTGTGATAGGAGCTCCCCAAGATGCTTGAGGCAACCATCAAGGAGGTGGAGGAGCTTGATTTTGGTAAAGTATCGGTGGAGATTTGAGGTTTGTATATAATAATACCCTTTGCAATGTTGGCATGTTTGTGACTCTTATGTGTGATTATCATATGAATGATTGAATCACAAATGTTGAATTTATTGAACCTTGTGCTCGAACCATAAATGCTAAGAAAAGTATATTGAATATGATGGAAGCCTTGAAGGCATGAATATATGAAGTATAAGAGGCTCGTGCCTATTGTGTATGATATGGTAGTTGAAAACCTTATATGGTAGTTGAAAACCTTAAACATGGTTGTTGAATGTTGTAGACGAGTTTGGTGCTTGACCAAACAATAGGAAGATGCTTATGCATTTCGTGTTAAAATATGTGTATTCTAATAAACACTAAAACTAGATATGGATTAGTTGATATGCCTCCTAGGGTTGAACGGTACCCTAATTCCCTAAATTCCTTAAGCTTGAATACCCTAAGAGCAAGAGCTTTAAGGATCAAAATATAATACCCAGTATTGAAAATTCCTAAATTCCTTAAGCTTGATACCCTGAGGGCAAGAACTTTAAGGATCAACATGTAATACTCGGTACTAAAACTCCCTAAATTCCTTACGCTTGAATACCCTGAGGGCAAGAGCTTTAAGGATAAACATTTAATACCTCGAAGGTTTATGTTTCTTTCGTATACTGGATGAAATGCTTATTAGCAGAGTGGACAATGCATATCCAGATAAATGTTGTTATAATGAGATTGCTTTGAACTTGTAATGTGACAATGGAAATATGCATTTGGATACTTACGAAAATTTACATGTTTAATATGTGTTGTTAGTTAGTGTATTATTGTATACCACTAAGTGATTGCTTAGCGTGGGAGTGTTTGTTGTCTCTCATGTAGGTAGAGAGATTTAGCCAAAAGAGTTGTAGAAGACAAAGAGCCCAAGGACTAGAGTCTACACTGTGTTGCAGGGTATAAGTCACACAATGATCTTTTGTAAAGTCTTCATTTTGTACATGTTAAATTTATTTTGAACATTTGAGCTTTTGTATTTTATGGCTCTTTTAAGGGCTAAACACTTTTGTAACCTCATTTTGTAAAATCTCATATTTTGAATATGTATATATTTTGGGTGAAATCTTGAACATGTTTAATGATTTATTTTAAGTCAGACATCATAGTCATGATGCACATATTGATTTTCTAAAAAGTTTTAAATATCTGCATTTCATATAGATGTTTGGTGACATACCTTCATATGAGTTGAGAATAAATCCTTAGTATATGTAAGGGTGTTACATTTATTGGTTTCAAAGCCTAGTTGAGGCGATTCTAGATTGATGAGACTTAGGAAGTGCCACATGTGTGTCTATCCTATACCCTATGTGACTCTGACTCGGACTATGTCTTCTACAATATATGGTTGATGATGGATCACTCCAATTTCGAGGGTGGATCCGAGAACAACCAAACTTTTGATTATGAGATTCCACCTCACCACAGTCTAGGTAGTGATGCTGGGCATAGTAGAACTCAATCAACACCTCGTGAGGTCGTAGCTTCGGCTGAACATGCACCTTTGCCATTTATGCATAAGATGATTGACCTGTTAGAGAAGCTTACTCAGGTTATGCCTACTCGTTCACCATCTCAAGCTAAGATGTAGTTTGATAAATTAAGGAAGTTTGGCGCTATAAACTTCCTAGGTAATAAAGAGGTTGGTTTGGCCACAATTGAATTTTGGCTTGAGAAAGCTGAACTGGTATTTGAGTAGTTACAATGTACAGAGGAACAAAAATGCCATTTGCAGTTTCTCTTTTGCAAGCACACGCCTATGACTGGTGGAAAACGATCATGAGAAGGCCTTAGAGCCCAAAGTTGCCTACTTGGGAATTCTTTCTAACTAAGTTCCATAAGAAATATGTGTCCAGTTTCTATACTATAACACCCTCTCATATAGCATACTTAGCCGCTTCACAAGGGAGTGCTACTGTGTAAATACACTATTGATTTTAATGTAAGGCATTAACGTTCATATGATCAACATATAAATAAACAATGTGTCCATACGTATATAAAACACTATGACCATAAAGTCTGTAACCAAGGGCTAAACTTGCCCAAATAAAGCATCCACAAGAAACTTAATACAATAATCCCTTTTTAAAACAAAATGCTTCAATATCCCAAAATGCATGAATAAAGTAAAATGCATAATGTATAAGCTGATTTTGATTCTGAATGCTCTGACTGGCTTGGCTTACTCATGTCAACTCTTCCTATGGCTCCAGACTTGCGTGCAGGAAACCCACACGCTAAGCTATCCAAGCTTAGTGGTACATATAATTATATAAATTATATCATGCATATCGTACATATTCAAATCATATCATTCGTTATGTGAAAGTCATTACATAAAACTTCATCTCATAATTCAACTCATATAAATATAGTCACGTCATCATGCCAAACAATCTATAGCACAACATTAGCGTACCTAGTAAACGGAAGCCTTCACCTGAAATTATAAACCACTATAAAGCAACTTTCTTTTTCCATTTATTTATTACATTTGCCCAATTACTCTATACTAGACTACTGGATACAACTCGTGAATAGGGGCGCTCTCGGAGCTGAAGCCAACTTGACTCATAAATACATAACTGCTAGCATAATAGATCAGGGGCGCTCTCAGAGCTGAGGCCACCTTGCCCGACAAATTAAATAATGGCTAACATACTGGGTTAGAGGTGCTCTTGGAGCTGAAGCCACCTTGCCCGAAGATAACACATGGAATAATTCTACGGAACCATAGCCACCCTTAATGGTGCACCATCTATCATATAGTTAGTCCCAGTACGAGTAGGGCATTAATGCCTTTTCCTTTATAATCACATAAACCATATTTCATAATCATAAAAACATATATGTGTCATCGTATGGCAATATAAACAGTCTAACATATCCACATGTAATTCATCCATGTATCATTTTCATATATCATATGTTGTATCTTTGTCCATGTATCAACATATACATATCCTTTGTCTCATGTCATATCATGTTCCATGTATCATTATGTACACAAACATATATATCATGCCATGCCATAACACATAGGGCATAATATCATTATCACAATTACCAACTAAATTATCACATATTATCTCATGGTAGACAAGGCATATGTATATCTTCAATATTACCATGCCCACTATCATACTTCTGCATATAAGCAAATCACATATATATACATTGGCACACTACGACTTACCGCTACGGCTATGGTGCTATTGGCCTTGTCCATCGCGAGTCTAGGCAGGTCTAGAGTTGCGTGAGTCCCAACCAGGACTCCTCTTACCCTACCGGGATAGGCCTGACACCAGTAAGGAAAATTCCATTTTTCACATACTAACCCAAATCTCTTAATTTCAAGGCATATAACTGATTTCCATAATGTGATACATCATTTAAACATACATTTGGTCATCATAAACATGCCACAATCCATTTAACTCATTGAATACCAATTTAAACATAAAATATCATGAATAATTCATGCCATTAATTCACACCATTATGTCCAAACCATTTAAATCATTATTCATGGCATTTATCAAAGGCATAACATTCAAAAATACCTATTCACTAGTAATCATGCAGTTAGAAAGCGAATAAACATGATTATATGTACAAATCTCTAACAATGGAGCTGAAAACTCTCTTTCAACATTCCTCTTTAGCTAGGTGGTCGTTTCCATCTTCTGCCACATTCCCTATCAGAAAATACACTTTCTAATGGTTACAAACCCATCAAAGAGGGCTAAACACATTCTGCTCATATAAGGTTATCAAAACCAAACCCTAAATTAAAGAAAAACCCCCCAAACCACAATGCAAACCCTAAAATAATGTGATTAAAGTCTTACGGAGGTTAAATACTTACTGAATCACCTCTAGAAAATTCACAAACAGAGATGAACACTAGGGTTCCAAGGGTTGTTTGGTAGCTAGCTCGTTTTCTTGATGAAAAACACTAAAAACCCTAATTCAGTCCTTAATAATCCAATCCAAATGTGTTTTACTTATGTTTAGGTGAAGGAGAATCAATAGAGATGGAGGAAGGAGAGTTCAGAGGGTCTAGTGGTTGTTAGAGATAGCTAGGGTTCGAATGGAGGTGGAAAGAGACATGAAATCAATAATTATAATGTGCAGTCTAGAGGCGAGTCTCGACCGGGAACACTAGTGTAGCGAGCGCGAAACCTATCCCAACCATGAGATGGCCTTTCCTGAGCGAGATTCGGTTATGCCTACCAAAACATAAAATCGGCATATATTCTAGGGCCTAAATTGTGGACATTACATATAATGATCAAATAAAGAAAGAGTTTCCGAATCTCCAGTAGAAAGATCTCATAATGAAAGAGTATGAGAAAGAATTTACCCAACTTAGCAAGTATGCAGGAGGTCTTATGGAGACCGAATGGAATAATGTAGGAGGTTTGGAGATGGCTTGAATGAAGACATTCGGTTCATGGTTGCCTCACATAGGCATATGGATTTTTCTGCCTTGACTGCCTCCACCCTCAATATGGAACAAGTGAAGCTTGATAGGGAAGCGAAAACTCAGACACGAGGGGACCCTAAGGGTCAAATCAAAGGTAACCAAATAGTTTTTAATAAGAAGGCCTAAAATACCATGGGGTATTTTTAGAACAAATATCAGAGTTAAAACAAGAACCAGTCATTTTATCATAAGAGCCGAGTCTCCCAATCTACCTCAGTGGCAGCTAATACCCAAACAACCCCATCTGTGAATACCTCCACACCCAAGTGCCTGCATTATAATAAGAGCCATGGGGTGAATGTTCAAGGATGATGGAAGCATGTTTTCGCTGTGGGTCTAAGGACTATTTCAGAAAAGATTGCCCGAAAGATAATAGTTATGCTCCAACTCAGACTCAAGGGAATAAGGTAGACTGAGTCAGGTAGTTTTAGAGCATATGAATTGACTTGGATGTAATAGAGCACTGCTAGGGCCTATGCCATGAAAGTTAAAGAGGACTAGGAGGCTGCTAATGTTGTTATTGGCACATTTTCTATTCTTGACTTAGAATTGATTACACTTATACATCATGGTTCCACCTATTCATATATATGTACGAACACACCCATACTAGAGAACATGATAGCTAAAAAGTTAGAATATGATATAGAGGTGACTAATCCTCTAGGTTATAACACCATGGTAAATAGAGTATATAAGGAATGTTTGGTTATTATCCAAGGGAAGAAATTCCCTACGGATTTGATTGAGCTTCCATTTAGAGAGTTTGATGCCATTCTAGGTATAGATTAACTTTCTCATTATGGGGCAGCGATGGATTGTCATTCAAAAATTGTCACTTTTAAGGTTTCGAACCAAGAGAGTGTAGTGATAAAGAGTGAGCATTTTCCTCAATTTCTAAGAATCATTTCCATGTTGAAAGCAAGGAGAATGATCTGAAAAGGGTGTATAGCCATCTTGGCTCATGTGTTTGAAACATGTAGGAAGGGCCCAAGTTTGGAGGAAATTCCTATTGTCCTAGATGTCTTCCCTAAAGAATTACTCGGTTTACCTCTGAAGTAAGAAGTCGAGTTTCCTATTGAACTCAGTCCCAGTACTGCACCTATCTCAATTGCACCATATAGAATGGCACCAATAGAATTGAAAATATTAAAGACACAACTTTAAGAGTTGCTTGATAAGGCTTCATACGGCCTAGTATATCACTATAGGGCGCACTGGTCTTATTTGTAAAAAAGAAAGATGGATCCATGAGATTGTGTATTGATTACAGGGCCTTTTGGATTAACAAATGTCCCAGCGGCATTCATGGATTTAATGAACCGCATATTTCGACCCTACCTCGATAAATTTGTTGTGGTATTCATTGATGACATTTTTTCTATTCCAAGAATAGAGATTAGCATGTCGAGCACTTGAGAATGGTATTATAGACCTTACAAGAACATCAGTTGTATGCTAAGTTGTCTAATTGTGAATTTTGGTTGGATTAGGTGATCATTTTGGGGCACATTGTATCTTTAGAGGGAATCAGAGTTGATCCCAGTAAAGTGGACACAATATTAAAGTGGAAACCACCCAAAAATGTGACTGAAATCTGAAGCTTCTTAGGTTTAGCTGGATATTACAGATGGTTTTTAAGAGGGTTTTCTAACATTGCCGCACCATTGACTAAGTTGCTAAAAAAAGAGGTCAAGTTTGTATGGAATGATAAGTGTCAAGCTAGTTTTGATCATTTGAAAACCATATTAACAGAAGCACCTATTCTTACCCAAACCATTCCTAGAAAGAATTTCATGATATATAGTGATGCATCACATAATTGGTTTGGATGTGTGGTGATGTAAGAAGGTAAGGTGATAGTCTATGCCTCTAGATTGTTGAAACCACATGAATGTAACTATCCGACTCACGATATGGAATTGGCAGCCATTGTCTTTGCTCTTAAGATTTGGCATCATTACTGGTATAGGGAAAAATGCTACATATACACCGATCATAAAAGTCTAAAGTATCTTCCCACTCAAAAGGAATTGAATTGGAGACAAAAAAGATGGCTAGAGTTGATAAAGGATTATGATTGCATAATTGATTACCATCCTGAAAAGGCTAATGTACTAGCGAATGCCTTGAGTCGAAAAACCTTGGTAGAGTTACACATTATGCCTACTTTGGATCAAAAGATTAGAAATGCTCAAAACTAAGATATGGAATTTCAGAAAATGGCGGATTTAATATCAAAGAGGGAAAGACCTGAGTATAGAATTGATGAACATGGTGGCATATACTATCATGATAGGCTATACATACCAAATGTGGAAAGCTTGAAGTTGCAAATTTTGAAAGAGGCATATAAGACTTTGTTTACAATGCATCCAAGTAGTAATAAGATATATTAAGATTTAAGAACCCAATATTGGTGGCTAGGTATGAAGAAAGATATCACAAAGTAGACATCTAGATGCCTAACATGTCAATAAGTCAAGGCTGAACATCAAGTTCTGTTCGATTTGCTTCAATAAATGACTATTCCAAAGTGGAAGTAGGAACGGATCACCATGGATTTCATGGTTGGGTTACCCATGACTTTAAAGAAGTATGATACAATATGGGTGATTGTGGACAAACTCACCAAGTCTACACATTTCTTACCTATAAGGTGAGACTATTCTTTAAACCGGTTGGTTGAAATATATGTGCATAAGATAGTTAGACTTTATAGAGTCCCAGTGTCTATTATATCTAACAAGGATCCGAGGTTTACATCTCAGTTTTGGAAAATCTTGCAAATAGTGTTGGGTACCAAGCTTAACTTTAGTATGACTTTCCACTCGTAAACCGAAGGTCAATCTGAGAGAGTTATCCAGAGCTTGGAAGACATGATGAGAAACTGTGTTATTGAATTTGAGAGAAGCTGGGAGCAATATCTTCCACTAATGGAGTTTGCGTATAATAACAATTATCAAACTAGCACAGGCATGGCACCTTATGAGGCCTTGTATGGTATAAAATGTCGAACACCTTCATGTTTTGAGCAAGTGGAAGTTAATGCGTCCTGATTTGATTAAGGAAACTAAAGAGAAAGTTAATCTCATAAAAGAAAGACTTAAGGCGGCATCTGATCGCCAAAAGTCTTATGCAGACTTGAAAAAAAGAGATATTGTATATGAGGTTAGGGGCAAAGTATTTTTTTAAAGTGTCTCCCTGGAAAAAGGTTCTTCAATTTGGAAAGAAAGGAATGTTGAGTCCTTGATTCATAAGACCCTATGAGATATTAGAAAGAGTGGGACCGGTTGCATACCGCTTGGCTTTGCCTCCAAAGTTGAATAAGATCCACAATGTTTTGTTGTCTCTATGTTGAGGAGGTATCAGTCAAATCCAACTCATATTGTTACTCTAGAATCTATTAAGGTTTGATTCGATCTCACTTATTAAGAAGAGCCAGTGAAAATTTTAGCCCGGGAAATAAAGGAATTGAGAAATAAGAGAGTTCATTTAGTCAAAGTGCCATGGGGAAATCACATGAGTGAAGAGGCAACTTGGGAAAGTGAAAAAATCATGAAAACTCGGTACCCCTATCTTTTCCAACACAAAACACTGGGTATAAAATTTGGGGATGAATTTTCTTTAAGGGAGAGAGAGTTGTCACACCCATAAAATGGGCCTAAATGTTATTATGACCTTTTAGGATATTAAAAAGGGTATTTTGCATGAAACGTTGCGAGATGGAAGATAAAGTCACTATGCACGACCTGTGTAAGGTATGTGGCTGAAGACATTGTGCACAACCCATGCAGGCTGCACAACTCGTGCCATGTTGGGATAAGATTTATAGGGCATTGAGCACAAACTGTGCTGGCTGCACGACCCGTGCTTAGTGTCAGGTATATAAATTCCTATGTTCTCTCTCTTTCGGTCATAAATTCATTTCCACCCACCTTCACTTAAGAGAAAACCCTAGAATCACTTTCTTCTCCTACCTAAATTTGAATCCAACTCAAACAACACCCAAATACTTGAGAAAAACATCATTAAACCTAAAGATCTTCACTTGTGAGAGTGGTTTGAGAAGAAAAGGAAAGAGATTGTGTAAAAGGGGAGGAAGAAGAACAAGGAGATCCAATACCAAATCTGACCTTGGAGAGTCATCTAAGGGATTGTGGTAAGTTTTACACTACTTTACCTTCTTTGATCTTCGATTTTCTTTGATTCTCCTCCTTTCACAAAGAAACTCGAAAATCTACCTAGGGTTGGGGGTTTATGACTGAAATGGAGAAGAGTAGAGCAAGGTCTTATGTTTTATATAGTTAATTTATGTAGAAAAGAGTAATCATGAACCTTTGACCTAGTTTGGAAACACATCTTAGGCGAGAACCATGGAATCTAGGGTTACAGCTTTCATTTATAGTTTTTTATGCAAGCAAAGTTATTGATGAGCAAATGTTTATGATATGAGCTCCTCAAGATGCTTGAGGCAACCAATAAAAGGCGGAAGAGCTTGATTTTGGTAAAGCATTGGTGGAGATTTGAGGTTTGTATACAATAATACTCTTTGCAATATTGGCATATTTGTGCCTCTCAAGTGTGATTAGCATATGAATGATTGAATCATAAATGTTAAATTTTATTGAGCCTTGTGCTTGAACCATAAATATTAAAAAAAGTATATTGAATGTGATGGAAGCCCTGAAGGCACGAATATATGAACTATAAGATGCTCATGCCCATTGTGTATGATATGGTAGTTGAAAACCTTAAACGTGGTTATCAAATGTTGTAAACGAGTTTGGTGCTTGACTAAACAATAGGAAGATGCTTACGCACTTTATGTTAAAATATGTGTATTCTAATAAACACGAAAACTACATATGGATTATTTGATATGCCTCCTTGGGTTGGATGGTACCTTACAAGAGCTTTAAGGATCAACATGTAATACCCGATTCCAAAACTCCCTAAATTCCTTAAGTTTGAATACCCTGAGGACAAGAGCTTTAAGTATCAATATGTAATACCCGGTAAATTCCTTAAGCTTGAATATCCTGAAAGCAAGAGCTTTAAGTATAAAGATGTAATACCCCAGGGGTTCATGTTTCTTTCATATACTGGATGAAATGCTTATTACCAAAGTGGACAAAGCATATTTAAATAAATGATGTTATAATGAGATTGCTTTGAACTTGTAATGTGATACTGGAAATATGCATTTGGATACTTACAAAAATTTACATGTTTGATATGCGTTGTTAGTTATTATATTAATGTATACCACTAAGCGATTGCTTAGCATGGGAATGTTTGTTATCTCTCATGTAATTTGAGAGATTTAGCCGAAAGAGTTGCAGAAGACAAAGAGCCCAAGGACTAGAGTCTACACAATGTTGTAGGATAAAAGTCACACAATGATCTTTTGTAAAGTCTTCATTTTGTACATATCAAATTTATTTTGAACATTTGAGCTCTTGTATTTTATAGCTCTTTTAAGGGCTAAACACTTTTGTAACCTCATTTTGTAAAATCTCATATTTTGAATGTGTATATATTTTAGGTGAAATATTGAACAGGTTTAATGATTTGTTTCACGTCAGCAGTCATGGCCATGATACATATATTGATTTTTTGAAAAGTTTTAAATATATGTATTTCATATAGATGTCTGGTGATATACCTTCATATCAGTTGGAAATAAATCCTAGCTATATGTAAGGGTGATACAGACACAACACATTATCTTGGAAACTTCGATACCATTGGTCAAATTGTAGATACTTGATGCGTAGAATGCAAGTCATGATCACTGACATTTATAGAAAGGGAGATACGATGGCTAACAAATTGGCTAAATTCAAAGCAAATTCAACTGTTGATAGATGGTGGACATATGGACCATAATTTTGCTTAGCTTTGATTTATTGTGATCTAAGTGGCACAAAGTGCTACAGATTTTCTTAGTTTATTTTTACATTTTTTATTCTCTTTTTATAATATTTGGGCTCAGACATGTGATGTTAATGCTACAGTTATGCCATCAAGTTGAGATGATCTGGTGCATTTCTGATTCCTTACCCTAGCCTTTTAATTAAAAAAAAAATCCAAAGATCACTCACTCTCTCTCTTATTTTATTCAAATTTGAAGCTTTTATACATGGAGATTACAACTATTAAGCATATGAGAGAAACACCATTATAAATATCTTTGAAAACAAGTGAATTTCGCCAACGGTACCTCAATTATATAAATTGTAACAATTCAGTATCCCAAAAATTATTTGTAACACAAAGGTACTCCAATTATGTAAATTGTAACAACTCAATACTCCAAAAATTATTTATAACACAAAGGTACCTCAATTATGTAAATTGTAACAACTCAGTACCTCAAAAATTATTTATAATACAAAAATGCCTCAACTTTTATTTTGTAGCAAAATAGTACTTTTGTCCTCAGCTATTATGGCTCGTTTAGTCAATTAAATCAAAAAATTCAAAATCTACTTTTGGAACACTCAACAGCACTCTTAAGCACACACTTAGTCTCTCTAACAAAAGTATGACATGAAATATTTAGATAAATTTTAACAAAAACAAAATTAATTATAATACTCAGTTAGTAAAATTGAAATTTATCTTATGTGAATATTATAGCTAATTTTATTTTTATTAAAATTTATCTGATGTGGATATTTTATATCACACTAATGTTAGGGAGACTAATAGTTAAAGACAGAAGTACTATTTAGTTGCAAAATAAAAGTTGAGGTACTTTTGTACTACAAAATAAATATTGAGGTACTTTTGTGTTACAAATAATCTTTGACGTACTAAGTTGTTACAATTTACATAATTTGAGTACTTTTATATTACAAATAATTTTTCAGGTACTGAGTTGTTACGAGTTATATAATTGGAGGACCGTGAGTGAAATTTACCCCCTTGAAAACACATTAATTATCCTAATTACCTAGGTTTGGCTAATCCATTAACTAAAAGTAGGAAATTGACTAGAAATAAGAAAAACAGAAAATACAAGAAAGTTTATTAAATTTCCAACAGGCATATAATATAACACTATTTAGCTATATGCATACCCTATCTCAAAGAGTCCAGCATAATTGGAGGAGAAAAAAAATAGGAAATTTTTCAAAAATACCAAAAAGCTCCTAAAATATTTTAAAATTATCTTCACTTAAAGTTTTATTTTTTTTTTCAAAACAACCAAAAGCATCTAAAAAATATTACAATAATATCTAAACTCAAAAAGTCGCCTCAAAGTATACAAAAAAAGTGCATACTCGGTATATCTTCAGTATATATTATGTATACTTTGGTTTGATATCCTTAGGAGTAGCTCGAGTATACCATGTGAATACTTAGAGAATGTCTTGGGAATACTTTAGGCATTTATTGGGAATACCTTGAGCATTTATTGGGAATACCTTAGGAATTACTTAGCAATAACTTGAGAATACCTTAGAAATTCATTGGGAATACATTGACTATACCTTAGTTGAATTGCCTAGATTTTTACAAAAAAAAAAAGCGAAGAAGAATTGAATAATTAATATACCTATGATTTTAGCAGCATTACAACAAAGCATATGTGAATTTTTGAAACAACAAGAGATAATGCAAAAATTAAAAATATAAAACAGAATTTCAATAACTTCCTCTGATCCCTCAAGTGTATTTCAAACTAGACTCGATCTCCCTAAGCTTTTTACATGCAGAGTCACAATCCATATGAACTCCTTCAAGAGGTATTACATGTCCAGAATTAGTAACTTCCAACCAATCAAAGACATCTTTAAAATGATTAAGAATTGAACGGATGTCTATAAGACTTTTACCTGCAAAAAAATAGTAAAAATGAGATGCCAAATAACATTTTGCAAAATTACAAAGTAATAATTAAAACATCAACAATACCAAGTGTTAACAAATGTAGTTTCCTATAAGGTTTTCCAAAATGACAATATGCTTGGGCAATTACTTCACATCAATGAGAGCAATAAAAGTTCAATTTTTAATCTCTTCATCTTCAATCACAATCTTCTTAAAAGGTAAAGAACCCCTACTTAACCACTTAAATTTCTTCACACTTTTCTCAACCCACTCAATTTTCTCCTTTTCCAAATTTGAATAGATGATATCTCAGACATTAGCTACATAAAGAATTTGCAAATACTATACATTTAGTACCAAAGAAACCATATATGGAAGGAACTGAAACAAAATTGAAGAAGAATGAAGCTATTTTTTTAAAAACAATGAAGAATATGATTGCAAATGAAAAAAAAAGGAATGAGAGAAGGAAAAAAAATATAAAATTAAAAAAAAGAAGTTTGGTAAAAATGAGAAAAAAAAAATAAAGCAGAGGCAATTTTGATAAAAACAAATTTAATTTCAGCAATTTGTGCTAGCCTTTTTTCCATTTTGTTTAGGCAAATGGACCAAGTTTTCCAACAAATCTGGGCAAAAGGGCTTTGGTCTTGCATAAACATATCTTCACATTTATATTTGTGTTATATATTGGGAATTTTTCATAAATATCAAAAAATGAGAAATAATTACAACTTTACCTTCTATTAATATTTTTTTCAATTTAATCGAAAAATACTTTCAACAATTACAACATTATCTAAATTTCAAAATCACCGAAAATATGCCCATAAGGTATATTTTCGGCATACCTTAGGGATAGTTTAGTTCAATTTTCACCCAAAAGCAATAAAATACAAAAACAAGAATAATTAAATTATTAAAGAAGAAAAATATAATTTAATCAAAATTCAAAATATCAATCTCAAACAAACAATTTGTTATACCTTTTGGAATACCTTGAGGATACCTTAGGTATATTATGGAAATTCCTTAAGAATACCTCGAGAATATCTTGGGTATACCTCGAGGATACTTTAGGTATACCTTAGGAATTCTCAAGGAATATCGTAGGAGGAATTCTCTAGGAATATCTTGGATATACTTTGGGAATTCCATAGGAATACCTTGGGTATACCTTTGGGAATTCCATAGGAATACCTTGGATATACCTTGGGGATACTTTAAGTACACCTTGGGAATTCCTTGAGAATTCCCTAGGAATACCTTAGGGATACTTCGGTATTAACTTTGGAAATTCCATAGATATACTTTGGGGATACTTTGGGTATACCTTGGACATTTCTTGAGAATTCCTTGAAAGGATTTCCCTAGAAATACCTTGGGGATACTTCGGTATACCTTTGGGGGAACCCAATTCGATTAACAACTTTGAAAATCCATTAAAACAAAACCAAAAGGCAAAAACCTAAACAATGGAAAAATTATTGAAAACAAAAAAATTCCAATTGATACAACAGCAACATTTGTCGCTGACAAGATGAACTTTTAATAGATGGATATGAATTAATTATCAAAAATGGGAAGTACAAACCAAGACAGTCTAGTTATTGGTATGCATGGTAGTGTTAGTTAAAGCGAAGGCCATGGAATTGCAGAATCCATTTGAACTTAGAAATACTAACGTCAACCAAATCGCCATTTTATAATTGTAAGAAGATGATATGGCAAAGGAAGGAAGAACGAGCACACCTCATTGTTGTCGTTAAGGTTAACAGATCTAAAGAGAATGAAAATGAAAAGAAAAAAGAAAAAAATGGTAGAAAAGAAAAAAATTTCAATGCTAATGAAAATACACAAAACTATAGTTATATATGAAAAAAACATACAAATTTTGGTAAACTACAAATTTCCTCTTATATATTGGAGTCAGCCAAAAAATGTCACATTATGCACCTAAAAACATAAATGGTCCTAGTGCCTCCTTGATTGTTTCTCAAGTTGCATAACTCTTCTACAGGTGACATTGACTACATTGGGAGAGTTATTCCAAGCTGCACAGGATATAATGGGTTGGCTAGGCAATTGTGCAAAGGTGTGGCTTTTTGTCGCATTTCATAATCAAATTGAAAAATTCAACTTGATATATAAAACATTTGATTATTGGTTTATTGATCAATTGAAACTGTTGCAGCTCATTGCTTCAGAAGACCAACCTGTAAGGTTGACAACTCCTCTTGGGTCTTCCGATTGTGCCACCCTGGCATCCTGTGAGTGTAACTTTGTTCCTTATCTGCATCTAAACTTAATGAATTTGCACTTTTTTATTGTTGTGACAGGAGCCCTCCATAGGGTGGTGTTGGGTTTTTTAGGTTTGAGTTGCCCATGTGGGCTTGACTTATAATGCCCATAAGTTAGGGCTTAGAACTGAGTTGTACTATATAAAGGTTTTGATGAGGGTCATATGTTATATATGTGTTATATGGAAGGTATATGATACTTGGAGGGTCAGACATATGGGACAAAAAAAAAACTAGTGGATGGGAAACATTGGCTTGGGCGATGGAGAATTCTTTTTAGGGCAATCTGCCCAATTTTTCTTCTTAATCACTCTCTTCCTTTTCTTTCCATTTCTTCAATTTTCTTTCAAGGTCCAGTCCAACCAAGCTTTTGTAATCATTAGTAAGTTGATTAATCTCTCTTGAATTGCTAAAAATGGATTGAAGGTTAATTGGTTGTGTAGCTAATAACTATATTTCAACTTAGAATATTGTTTTCATAGAATAATTTCGAGTTTTATTTTCATGGATCTAGAGGACGAATTTTGCGAAGTTCAACATAAAAGTTGTAAATTTGTGTCTTGTTTACATGCCTATGAAATAGTTAATGAATGATTTGTTGTGTATAAAGAGATATCTTTAAAGAAGCGGGACTAGTTCTAGAGGATACTACCTCCAATTTCACTACTATTTTCTCCTATTTTCATGTTGATAGAGGCCGAACTGAAGGAAGCTTAAAGCATAAGTTGTACCTCTATTTGTCCTCTATCTTTCTACCAAATTTTGTATTTATATTCCTTGTGTAGGTTGAGTTATTATGAAATAAAGCATGATTATTCCTTTTATTGGAGTTGTTTCTTGTGTATCAGTGTTGCTCTAGCTGTTTGGTCCATATTTTTGAGCAGTATGTGGATCGAATTAACCAAAGTGATAAACACAAAAGTTTTATTTCTATGTCTTATCTAAACCTTTATGGAAGTTTCACCTCAATATGTTATATAATTTGTGAGTTATGCTCATAATAAGTAGGATTGGTCTATTTGACATCCTAAGCTAGACCAGTTATATATCCCCTAACAGGAGCCGAAGTGACGGTAGTGGTAAACATTAAAAATGTTCCATATTGACTGTTCTATATGCTTGAAAATTTTCACAATATTATATCATACACGTTGTGAGAGATGAATTTTTAAAAGAGTTTCAAAACTATTCAGGGCATATTTCAAGACAACATTTGAAATTACACCAAAAAATCACATAATGCTCCAAATGAGCTAAAATTTTAATATGTTATAGATTATGTGCTAAATTCAATTATAAATAAGAATCACATAAATTTGATAAGTATAAAAGAAGTTGTAGAATGAAAAGTCCAAGAAGATCATACTGCCATCCAAGTGAAACTTTAGTTATTTGTTTAAAACATATTGAGAATAAGTATTCTAGCAATGTATTGATCAATTTTACTTTCAAATTAAGCTCACAAAAGATTGGAGAAACTATTCCAAAAAGAATGAGAATTAGTTTGGTTGAAGTCGAATGCTACAAAGGTTGCCATTTCAATTAAGGTCTGTGCATATAGACCTTCAAATCTAAATTATGTGTTTAATGCCTTGTGTGTTTTTGGATGCACAGTGTTTTGATTGCACGATTTGAATGTGATGAACCTGTAGCTTTTAATTGATGAATCTGTAAGTCATGAATGGTGAACATGTAAGAACTAAATGATTTACCTGTGAGTTAATTGTGATGAACTTGGAAATTCATTATGATGAACCTATGGGTGTGTAGCTTGAATTAAGGTTGAATGTGTATGTTATAGGTTGTTTCCATTTGGGTGAACCATAGGGTGCTTGTGATGTGATTTATATGAGATTTTAATGTGAATTATACGATGATATGGTTGGTATAACTATGTGAGATATATTGAGTCATACGATGCTAATGTTTATTGGTGTTATCCTTGCAATAAAATGAGATGATATGAGAATGTTAAAATGAATCATATATTGAGATAGTTCACATAAATCATGAGATATATGTTGAGTTATGTCATGATCTAATATTTTGAGTTATATTATATATATTTGTGATACTCTTGCAATAATTTGTTGAGGTGAATTATGTGATAATATTGATCATGGTGCTATTGAAATTGTAATAATTATATCGTGATAATATAAAACAAGTGGGATAAGATGGAAGATCCTATTTATGGAAAAACGTGAAATAGGCAATGCCCAAATACTCTAACTAGGACTAGAGCTAGGAGAGATGGCATGCTATTGAGGGAGCTTTGGTACCATTTAGGCATGGAGTTAGCCATCATAGGAGATGAGACCCATGCGTTAATAGGTTATGCCTGAAGTTGCACCCTTAGAGTTCTTATGATGATCTTCTCTCAGGTGAGGGCCTGAGATGATGATACATACATGATATGCAATTTTAGTTGTGCTTTGTAAAAGAGCAGTTGAGTTGTATTTCCATTTTTTCAAAAGGAAATTTTGTATATTTGCGCTGGTTATAGCTTGTAAATTTTATAGATATATATATTATGTTTTTTACTTTCATATATGTGTTTTGGTTTCTAAAATTAAAGTCATAATGGCCATGGTATAAAATAGTTTTTAAATTATCGTTTTTTGGTAAAGATGGATAACATTATCGCATATAATTGGATTTCCTCTAGTTATATGAGAGAGTGTTACATAACCCAACCTAAAACCCATATGAATTTAATATATAAGAGGAAGTTATTTCGAAAACAACTACACCTCCTACAAAATGTAAAAAATTCACAGAACATGAATTTTCTCCCTCTTCATTCTCTGTAACAATTCTCTACATATGGCTTATAGAAAATTCATTCAAGTCAAGAGTATCAAAGAAGCGTTCATATTGTGGAATTAGTCTAGTTCTGGTAATCCGACTTCCCGAAGCATTAAAAACACTCCGAATCACCCTCAATAAGTAAGTTTCCGCTGCCAATCTCAATTTACATTGGTATCAGAGCCAAATCATGTGTTTTTGTACTTTACTTGAAGATTGGATTAATCATTATGCAATTAAACCATGAAATTCATCATAAAATCCTGAATTGTCTTCAATTTTTCGAGAAAGTATTTATCTGTTTTATGGTGTAGGATTCATATCTTGGAAAGCCTTAGTCTCAAGCTTTCCAATGACTACTTTTGCATTATTTTCTAATGAGCGATTGATTTTTTACGAATTTTTGAAGTTTCAAATCGATTTAGTGTTCTAATTATTTTGGAACTAGTTTTTCTGTGTATTTTCACTCTCGAATCATGTGTTTGACGTTAAAACACTATCTTTATGGTGTTTGATTATGAATTTTATGATAAAAAGGTAGAAACGCCCGAAAAAAGAAGGAAAATTTCAAAAAAGAGTCTGTGGTGGTGACATGTGTCATCCACTAATTCAGACACGTGTCGGTGGTGGTGACATGGCATGACACTTGGCAAGTACACATGTCAGTGACTTGTGGCACCTACTTGACATGTTGCTGAAGCTAGTTGGTCTCTGTGGCATATGATGTGGTGATGACGTGGCGTGTGGGAGCACATGATAGGATGGCAGCGCATGAGGCTCCGTAGCGGCACATGCAATGTTTCTTTAGGCACATGTGACCTCCATTTTGTATGCAATTTTTTTTTAACATGCTTAAAATTAAATTTTCTATTTAATAGGTATTTTTTTTAGAATTTGTACAGCACTTTTGGAATTAATTTTGGATTAAAAAGTGTGGTAAATGTAAAAATTTGCATGAAAATTGATAACATACAAATATGTTTGTGGGAAATACTAGGATGGTAGATTTATTGATCTCACCTAATATAATCATTGTGTGTATATTTAAATTAAACGATGATAAGTGGACTATATTAGTGGGAATTGATTGAATTGTGTAATAGTACATTTGTTTATGCTGCTTATGTTAGGTTATTATTTATTAATTTAAAACAATATGATATGAAATAATTTTTGTAGTAAGAATTGTGCTAAGTATGTTGTGATTATTGTTCTAAATAGTTGATATGGCTATGAAAAGTATAGTTGCTGACTTAAACCAGGGAGATAAGCTAAATGATAATAATTATGATATTTGGCATCGCAAAATTCAGTATTTCCTGGAAGAGCAAGAAATACTAGAAACTTTCACACAACTAATAGTTGAGCTTGAGCATGGAAGTACTGCTCAATATAGGCAAGATATGGAGGCATATCAGGCTTATAAACGTAAGGATAGAGTTACTCATATACTAATGCTGAGTAACATGAGAAATGACTTGATGCTATGCTTCGAGAAGCACTACTCAGCCTAAGCAGTTTGGGATACTGTTAAGGTCCAATTCGATGGAACCTCAACCACTAGATTGTGTCAGTTGACTTTGAAATTTGATGCCTATAAGAAAAATCATAATCATACAATGAGGCAACACCTAAGTATCATGTCCAACATAATAAGCAAATTGAAGGCTGCTAGCCATGAGTTGATTGATGAACAATAGGTATAACCTGCTATACGCTCTCTTTCCAAAGCCTAGGAACACATGTGTGTCAACCTTACCAACAGTGACAATATAAAAATATTTGAAGATATTGCCCGACATGTTAAGCTAGAGGAGGATCACCTTCTCACTGATAAGCCCATTGGGGAGGCTTATATGATTAAGTCCAAAGGTGCTTCGGGCTCTAGTCAAAAGAAAGGTAAGGGCAAAAGGCAAGGTAAGGGAGGCGATGAAGCCAATTTTAGTAGAAACAAACACAAGCACAGTAGCCACAGCAAGAAAGGCAGAAATGTGAATTACTTCAATTGTGGGAAGCCTGGTCACTTTTCTCGTGATTGAACTGAGCCAAAGGTATTGTATGACCATATTTATCCCTCTGACTTATATATTAGCATTTGTTTAATGCTAGCTGAAATTGTTATTTATTGGATTGTAGATTCAACAGCAACTGACCACAGAGCAAAGGATCAATATGCCTTTGAAATTCCACGTAGATTAGTGTCTGTTATTGTTTTTGCTATAATTTGTTTCATATTGGTTATGTGTAATTTTTTTGGATGATGTTTATTATAGCTTTGGATATTTTTTTTAATTGGTTTTTATAGTGTTCAACATTATTTTATGGATGTATATAAATCCATATTTGTTGTTGGCAATTCCAATTATATTTTATTAAATAATAATGATAAATGGCATCCTAGATTAGGATGCATTAGGCAAGATTGCTTAGAAAAATTAGCAAAGACTGATCTTTTAGGTTATATTGAGAATATGGATTTGCATGTATGTGAGCATTGCCGACCTAGAAAAACAACATGATTACTATTTAGCAAAGTTGAAAAAGCCACATTTCCTTTATAACTTATCCATTCTGACATTTGTGGCCCAATGAATGTGAGAGCAAAATGGCGCTCACTATTTCATCACATTAATAGATGATTTAACCAGATACATACATGATTATTTGATCTCCCACAAATTTGAAGCACTGGATTGCTTCATATATAATAGTAGATTTGTTGAGAATCAATCAAATGCAAATAAAAAAATATTTATTGGTGGACCGTTTGAAGACGTGCATATCTATCTGATTTATTTAAAAGTTATCATGATGATGAAGGTATAGCTAAGTAGGTAACTATTCCTTCCACTCCACAACAAAATAGTGTAGCAGAAAGAAGGAATAGAACCCTATGGATATGGTTATGTCAATATTGGCGTAAAGTAATTTGCTTATTTCCTTTTGAGAAATGTGCTACTGACTGCAGCCTATATTCTTAACCTTGTGCTATCTAAAACTATTCCTTCCATCCCACACAAGTTATGGAAAGGCAAGAAGCCTGACTTAAGCAAAATGCGCCTATAGGGTTGCGCAACTTATATCCATAACACCTTTCATGAATATGGAAAACTTGGTATAAATGGGAAGAAATGTACCTTGATAAGATACTCAAAATTCTCCAAAGGATATATATTTTTGGCGAAGATGTAAATGGAAGGGTAATAGAAATTGAGTCACGAGATATCATTTTGTTAGAAGTTGACTTTCTTGAAAGATATGAGATAAATGAGAATTTCCAAATATATGAAATGGAAGATCCAAAGTCTAGTGGGAGCATAGAATGATTGTTTTAGCTTATGATAGAGCAGGATTTTATAGAATATCATGCTTCTCCTAAAGTTAGTGGGAGTAACAACTGGTATGATTGTGTTCCTATAGAGCAATATAATGAGCAATCTCAACCTCGATCTAGTAATCATGAAAGAATTCTCCATCGTCGATTTGAGATTGATGGGGAAACTTTTATGATTGCTCTAAATAAATAAGAGTTCAAAACAATACAACAATTTCTTTTTGGTCCTAAAGCTAAGGAGTGGACTAAAGCTATAAAAGAGGAAATGGATTCGATGAAATATAATCAAGTCTAGGATTCGTTTAATTTACCGTCAGGTCGTGAGACCATTGGAAACAATTGGATTCTCAAAATCAAACATAAGATGAATGGGAAAATTGAAAGATATATAACTCGATTAGTAGCCAAGGGCTATATATAACAAGAGGGAATTGACTTTGAAGATACATTCTCATATGTAGTTACGTTAGTGTCAGTTCGCCTAATTTTAGCTACTATAGCTCAAATGGACTTAGAATAATATCAAATGGATGTTAGACTGTTGTTCTCAATGGAGAACTAGATGAAGAGATCTATATGGATCAATCTTTAGGCTTTGATCTTAAAGGACAAAAGTGCAAAGTTTGCAAACTCTTAAGCAAATATCAAGACAATGGAACCTCAAATTCCATCAAGCCATGTTAAAGGACGGCTTTATGATGATAGAGGAAGACCATTACATGTATATTAAACATTCAAAAGTGGTTTCATAATTATGTCCTTATAAGTTGATGTCATATTGATAGCTAGTAATGATAAGAAGTCGATTGATATTACTAAGAAATTGTTATCATCGAACTTCAAAATGAAACACATGGGTAAGGCTAGCTATGTGCTTGGTGTTGAGATCCTTATGGATCACTCAAAAAGACTTTTAGGTTTATCTCAGGAGACTTACATTTGGGAAATATTGGAGCATTACCATATGCATGATTGCAAGCCAATGGATATCCCAGTTGAAAGGAATATGAGCTTTAGTCTTGATATGTGTCCCAAGACATCTGATTGAAAGAAAAAGGTCCAAAGTACTATACTGCAGCATTGTTTGTAATCTGATATATGCAATGATGTGCGTACATTTAGACACATGCTATGCCGTTAGGCTATTGATCATATTTCAATCTGATCTAGATTTGAAACACTAGATGATAGTCAAGATAATATTAAGATATTTAAAAGGAACTTCAAACTATGTTCTATAGTACCAAAGGAAGGATTTGCGCTTAGTTGGTTATACAGATGATGGTTGGGGAGACAATCTTGATCAGCGCAAATCAATTTATGGATATGCATTCTTGTTAAATGATTATGTAATTCCATGAAGTAGCAAAAAGTAATCTTGTATAGCTTTATCAAGAGTGAAGCTGAATATGGCATGTTCCTCAACTATATAAGAGGTAGTTTGGTTGAGAAAGTTTTTGCATCATATTAAAACTATTTAAGTCGGTATCTGAATCTGTCACAATTTATTATGACAGTACGGCTGCATTAACCTATGCTAAGGATCCTAAATATCGTTGAAAAGACTAAACATATCCAAATTGGATATCACTATATTAGAAAGAAGATCACGCAAAAGGAAGTGGTCCTGAAACATATTTCTACGATGGTAAAAGATCCATTTACGAAATTGATAGCTAGGGATGCATTTGTTAGACAAGTGATATCCCCAAGCTTATATTGGATGTAACCAATTTGTGAACATTGCTAGACCACCTATTTTATTTGTAATGAAATTAAAGGCATATTTACTTAATTTGTTTGTTCGCGAATGTTTTAGTTATATGAACATTTACTATATGCCAGTTAGCATAATTTGATAAAGTATGTCGATAAACTAAGATTTACTATCTCACATGAGTAATCGCCTCTAGTGTTATAGAGCAAGTAGAGATGAGACCAAAGTTTGGATCACTAAGATGCAGTGGAAGTGGTTTTGGTCATGTAACTTAATAAAATGTTGCCTTGATGAGGATCAAGATGAGATTCTTCGTATATAAGAATCGACGTGAATGAATTCCCCACCATTCATTTGTTTATTAAGAGGAAGCTGAGTGTAAAACTTGTTGATTGACATTATTGAATGTGCAAACAAAAGTATCAGGTTTGGCACTTTAAGAGTGACAAGACTAAGACTCATATGGTGTTATCTATATTATGATTAAGAGCACGACATACACTCAATTATCTTCGATAAGAAAAGAGTTGTTCCACCATAGCATGCATTTCATACCGCATGTGCTAGATGACCTATTAGGAAGCAAAAGAATGAATCCACACTTCTTCGCTATGTGAGTCCTAGAATCCTGAATACGGATTTTAATTCTTATTACCCTTTGTGACTTTGACTATATTATGACGTAATGAATTAATGTTGGCTATCTTAGGATGTATCCTATAGTCATAAGATAATTCAGCTTAATGGAACACTCCTAAAAAAGCTAGTTAATTCAGATCTGATTAGTATAAGGGCGAATGAAAGAGTATTTTTGTTTGTACACTTGTTGCTTGTATTCACCGATCAGAATTATTTCACTTGATAGAGTTTGAAATAACTTAGAATATAAAGTAATTGTAAGAGTGATATGAGTATGGATTCTTGATGGATTAAATGATACTCGATCATATGAATTAAGAAAAATACTTAGGGTAAACAAGCACATTAATAAGAGTAAATATATCATTGGGTTGACGTCTCCTATATGGCCTATGGTTAGGTTTGTATTGGAGCTTCCACCATTTGTCTACTTCAAGTCGCACGGTCCGTTTGCATGTATGAATGATTCTCTATCAAAATTTGAATTGTTGGAATGATGTTTTGGGATGAGCCAAACCCATTATGGGCGATTGGGAGATGTTAGGTTTTGTGGGTCTGGGTTGCCCATGTCGGCTTGACTCAGCCCAAAACCCATATGAATTTAATATATAAGAGAAAGTTATTTTGAAAATAACTACCCCTCTTACATAATGTAAAACATTCACAGAACGTGAATTTTCTCCCTCTCTATTCTCTAAACAATTATCTACATATTGGCTTATAGAAAATTCGTTCAATTCAAGGGTATCAAAGAGGCGCTCGTACTGTGGAATGAATCTGGTTATAGTAATCCAACTTCCCGAAACATTGAAAATACTCTGAATCACGCTTAACAAGTAAGTTTCCACTACTAATCTCAATTTACAGGCGGAATATTTTATTGATTTATTTATCAGAGGAAATAAGAAATAGTTAATGAGGATATTGAAAATTTTTGTTCATTGTAAAATTCTCTGGAGGGGAAAATGGAAATCTATTAGGCTTCTTCCTCATTGCACCAAGTAAAAGTTTCTTTATGGTCAAACTAGCAAATTTTGGTTGGCTATAAATGTAATGTCATGCCATGTGCCTAAAGAGTTAGCTGCCATCATAAGACTGAAAGTTGTGTTTCATGATTATGTTAGTTATTCCTGCACATGATGAACTACATATTGAAGCAGTTGTATCTTTTCATTTATGTTGCTTTTCTTCTTTATATGTTCTGTTTGAGGCATGATGGGTTCATGGTAGTTATCATCACTTCATGAGGAAGAGTTATCTTTTTCAAAAGATGTACACTAATATTACATTTCCTGATGAGAGAAATTCTTGCTGGTGCTAACTTACATTTAACTAGAATTATAAATTTCTGAGTTCATATTCAGCCTCTGATCTTTTGTATCCAGTGACAGTCTAGTAACTGAACTCGGTTTTGCAAATAAGAACTTCATTTCAGGTTTTGGCCCTGCAGCGGGAGGGAGGGTAGCTCAGTAAGTTTGCTCTATTGTTTAGCTTTCTGCTTTTCTTCATGTTATTCCAAGCACAAAGATGAAGAATAAAATATGTCATGTACTAGGTGGATGGTAGAAGACAAAGGATTGCATCCCTCCAAATTTTGTGCATTCCCTTGATGGTTCACACATGATGATGACTGCAGTGGCTTATCGTGATGTTGATCTGTGTTTTGCAGGTTTGTTTGATGGTCTGCTCTGAATGAAGCATAAAGCCTGAGAAAATAGACTAGAATTATTTCTATTATCATGGGTTTTGACCTATATATTTATATATATGCTTTGAGAACAAAGAAATTGTGAATGTTTTCATATAGTTTGCTAATTCCTGCACATTATTTCTGAGTGACTCAACCCTTTTTAGAAGTTATCAGATTTTTGCTCTGTCAAATCATGCAGGTTTGCATGACTCATTCTGGACTCATGCCTGTGATGTGGATTTGATGAATTGAATTCTGAGGGAAAAATTTGTGGAGCTTTATAGAATACTTGAAAACGTGAGTATTTTGACCTAGTATCTCTCTATTTGATTAACATGGCTCAGAAAGAGAATTTTTTAGAATTAGTCTCTATGAAATGGTACATATGGTATCTGTCTGGAATAATAATAATAATAATAATAATAATTATTATTATTATTATTATTATTATTATTATTATTATTATTATTATTATTTCCTCCTTTGTTTTCCCATTTCAAATACCAATCAACTAAATTATGATAACACTTTTCCTTTCTCCTATGCGTTTGATTTTCTTGATCTTACAATAACCTCGATTATCTTTAGTTGCATGAAGAATTCCATACATCATATTCGACATTGCAATTTCTGCCTCTTCCTAAGAGAGGCAACTTTGATTTGCAAGAAGTGCTCAAATCTCCTTACTTCTTTAACTAATTCTTCAGCAAGCAGCATCCTTGCATCCCTTAATCCAACGCACTAGTGTCACTATCTTGGGATGCAGAAACACCGATAGTTTTAGCAGAAATATTGTCCCGAACTGAGTTGAAGTTAGAGATGTGAAACAGAAGACTAGAGTTGCTTCTCCGCCCAAAGAGGTTGTGAACTCATGGATGTTTGCCTTTCAGCAGCCTGTAATCTTGAAGTCTTTCTCGAAGATTCGTACATGGTCATTGGGATGCAGTCAGCCTTGTGGGGGGACATCTTGTAATAGGAGAAAAACCTTATAATAAAGGGGCAAAATAATCTTTTCAAAATTAATTTTATTTTTGTAATTTCAAGCGAGTGATAGTTGAAATATATTTATGTCTCCTCCTATCAAGTCTCAACATGCCCGTTAAGCTCTTTAGGAGAGAGTGACTAGTCACCCATTAAACTAGTCGCTCGGATCAAATAGCTAACAGGCTCATTCACCTTATGGGTTGCCCCCCTACCCACACGAGCGTTCAATAATGGCTTGATCATCTTTGTAATACTCAATTGAATATTAATAAAATACTAGTCCGATTTCTACTCATTTCTATGTCTTTCTTTATGTGATTGTGCCTCTTTAATATGTGTCATGTTTATGTAATGTCATGTTTATGTGATCTCATGTTGTATTTATGTGTTATCTTGATTACGTTATCATACCGTGCTTGCAAATATTATCGATTATACAGTCGTTAACCCGAATCTAACTCATGTCCCATCTTATATGCAGAATTAGCAGAATAATCTTTGGCTAACTTGCTCAAATACGACCCAAGTGAGCATCACACGATCCCAAGTGTGTGAGCCCATGACACCTTGCTTATGCGAATACACAGTGAAGGAAACTCCCATTGTTTGATTACAAGATCGATGAACGATTCTGGTTCTAAACAATAAAGATCATTAACATTGTTGAAATAATATAAAAATGAAGTGATATTCTTATTAAAAATTGAAACCTGAGAAGCTAATAAAGTTCCAAGCAATAATACTTTATACGAGTGAGCTGAACCACCCAAGACTTGAATTAGAATTCATCAAGAATCATGGGAGTAAGCAGCTGTTGTATTACCGGCAAAATTTTGACACAGTTTTCATTTCTCTCGTCCTAGTTCCTCACTTCCTATGCAGATTCAACATATACACAACTCACTGGTTTGTGATGAGCTTTACAAAGATTTGAGGAAAAATAAAATTCTGCTGAAACTGTGCTTCCAGTGTATTTAGCAGTGCCAAATTGGCAAAATTTCAAAATGTCAGCATCAAAGTCCATAATTCCCTTCAGGAGGGCCGAGAGAAGATAGCAGTATTAAATGCACGAGTTGAACATCTCCCCAGAAGTAGCAGGAAATTGTTGAGGTATCTCCAGAAGGATCCAAGGTAGGCTTCCTCTGAATTCGGACTGCGCTGGCAATTAAGTACCGAAAAAGAAAATCATATTTACATCAGTTCTATGTGCTTCATAGCCCCAACTGCTTCACCCACAAGGACCATTTAACAGCCTCCAAGTATTTATCATTCCTTTGCAAAGCAGCAATCAAATTGGTGTAGGTTATCTTATCAGGTTCTATCCCATTTACTCTCATTTCTCTGACCAAATCAATTGCATCTTCAACCATTCCAGCAATTCCATATGCCTTTATCAATGTGTTATAGCTGTATAAATCAGGTCCAAGTCCACATTCTCTCAGTTCTATGAGAACACCTGCAATTTCATCAATCCATCCTTGATTTCCATAGATATTGATCATGATATTGTATGTATAGTGGTCAGAGGTACATTTTGATTCCTTCATTCTGTGCAAGACATTTCTAAAACTCTCCATTTGACCTTCTTTTCCATAGGCATCCAACATGCAATTATAGGCTTCAAGGGAAACTGAAAAACCATCAAATTCCATTTTCCGCACAGCTGAAGCCATCCGCTTTATGCGCTTACCCTGTCCATAAGCAGCAATGAGAGTATTGTATGAAATTACATCGACCACTCCTCGTTCTCTGGCCATCAGGAACAATTCCCTGGCCTTCTTGAAAAGCTTAGCTTTTCCATAAACATCAAGCATGACATTGAAGGTAATAGTATTAGGAGAAAAGTTGCGCTGAAGCATCTCATTGAAAAGTCCTGCGAGTTCGTCAACAGGTAGAGCACGAGCGCAACAGTTTATGACACAGTTATACAATTCTTGATTCCATTCAACTCCACTCTTCAAAATTTCATAATAGAGATGTTTTAGCTTGCTCATCATTCCACATTGTTGATAAATACGAAGCATGTCGCGGTAGAGATAAATATCTGGAATTATGTCTTTTTGCTTCTCCATTGTTTCTAAAACAGAGCAAGCATCTTTCAACGATCCAGCTTTCACATACATCCTTACAACAATGCTAAAAGCAATCATGTCTAACGCAATTCCAGAAGATTTCAGTTTCAGATAGAGTTTTTCTCCTTCAGAATATAGACTAAGGGCACTGTAAATGTCAATCATAGTACATGAGATGTGCAAGTTAGGCTTATCACCAGACTTGGGCATTTGAGTGTATATTTCAACAGCGCTCTCAAGATGACCCAACTCCTTGCAAGAGCAAATCAACAAATGATACAAGTTATCCTCAAAAATTGGATCCTTCCACACTTTCGCTCCAAAGATTTTCAAAGCATCGTTAATCAAGCCGTGTTTTACATATGCCATGACTACAATGGAGAAGGAAGTCTGGTTTACAAGAACATGCTGGTGAAAAGAACCTTTCAAAAGGAGGGGGACTTTATCAATCCTTCCAGCCTTCTCATATGCTTTCAGCAGAGTGCCAAGGATCGAGGAGTACTGGCATCCTATTTTTAGCATATCATCTAGGGTTCTAATAGCACCATTTTCATCCCCATGTATGGCTTGCAAGTTTATCAGAGTGTACAAGTTAGATGAATTAGGTTTATATCCCAACCGCTTGAGCTCCTTATAGTACCATTCTGCCTCCTTATAATTGCCAGTTCGACCCCAACCTTCAATCATGGAACGATAAGTTGTTTCATCTGGCTCTAATCCTGCATTTTGGATTTCCACAAACAAACGTTGAGCAGCAACCATGTTCCCTACCTTTCCATATCCGGTTATGAGGGTATTATATGCAATAATATTGGGTGAAAACATGGCTTCTCGCATTTCAACCAACACCTGTTCAGCCTCTGCTAACCGACCTTGCTGACTATAAGCATTAAGCAACACCAACCAATTCTCTAAATTTAGAATCACGTTATCTTCCCTCATTAAGCCAATAACCTCTTCTGCTTTGTCATACAAACCTAAACGGGTGCAAATGGTAATAATTGCAGAGTAGGCAGATTGACATATAACTCCAAAACTCCTCATTTGGGCAAACACAAACTCTGCCTCCTCAACGTTCCAGCCCTTTTGGTAAAGCCCCATCAGCATACCAAAGGTGGCAATGTTGGGCTGGACACCAAATTCCAACATCATCCGGAACCATTTCCCACCCAACTCCATATGCCCCCTTTTAGAACAAACATAAATGAGAGTGTTAAAAACCCGAAAATCTAACTCACTGACACAGATATCTTTTACTTCCCTAATTATCCTCTCTGCAGTTTCCCAATCTTCTCTCCTACCGAGAACCCGAAGAACCACATTATAAGCGTTCACATTATTTTCTAGCTTTCCGTTACTTCTCATCCACTCAAAGAATCTCAAAGTGTTATCATCACTAGTACAACTCTCAAGTCGTTTCAAAATACTATTACATTTTTCTAAGCTCAAGGTAGACTCAATAATAGAATAATTAACCTCCAGTTCGCCATCATGCACAAAAAAAATTTCACTTTCTTGTTCATTACCATACTGACTAAACTTAGAGCCCACTTGTCTTTGCGCCCCTTTCTTTTTATCACCCCTATAATGCTTTTTGGTACCGCGTTTTGAATCCTGATTTTTCTCAATCAAACCCTCATTTATGCATTCATTGACCAAATCGTGGGTTGTGGATAAAACATCCTTCTCAGACAATTCAGTTTCAGTCCCAGAGACCTTAACAGGACCAAAATTGCTCAAACTATTGATAACGCAACCTCTGGTTGAAAAAACAAAATTGAAAATGGGAAAGGGCGAGATATGAGCGGGCAATTGGAGTGGGTTTTTACAGAAATTGGACTTGTTTGAATCAAATGAATCTAAAGAAATGGAGAATCTCAGTGAGGTCATGGTTCAGGGTTATCTCGAATGAAACTTGCATCTACAAGGTTTAAAGATAAAGAAAGCAAATTACAAAAACAAAAGGGATTGATATTAAGCTTACCTTTTGCAAGTTTGTAAAGAGAGTCCGTGGAAGTTGAAGCAGCGGAGGAAAACAAATGCCTTTTGATTTTGATATGATAAGCTTTTTTTTTTTCATATTTATTTTCTTTTTTGACAAATTACATATATGGTGATTTATATTATTTATTTATTTAATAAAGTCCTAAATAGTTTTAATGAAATATTTAAATTATAATTTAGTCCTTATTTTGCCATAAACTATAGTTGCATTACAATATAATTAGAGATAGGTAAGCCGGCTATTTCTAATTAGAATTTAGTCTTTAAACTTTTGTAATTTGCTTTATAATTAATATTTTTTTGGAAATTTTGAAAATTATTTTTAAAAAGTGGATAAATAAATATATTTTTTTGAAAGTAAATTTGAAAATAAAAAAAAAAGTCCTTCAAATGAAATTTCATTGAATTTTCAAGCTATTATTTTGTAATGTTTTAATCATAACTTATAAAATATGTTAAATTCAGTTAACTAAAATAACAAGTACATTGACTGGCCGAACAGAGAGTAATCAGCTTGCCAAGATTAGGCGATATCTGATTGGAGAAACAAGTCTTCCCCTCAATATCCTCTTCCTCTCCTTTTGCACGGATAGATCAGCCATAGCTTATTGTATCAAAACATAAGAAAAACCCTAATCTTTATCACTAGTTTGGCTGAAGCTGTTACAACCAGATAAAATCCTGTTTTTTACTATTAATTGCAATTTTTTAATTGGAATTTGGAACCAACCAAGTAGAGTACACTTTGGTTGGCCAAATCAGTAATGTTATATACCTTAACACTTTCTTTTCAACGCTTCAAATTTAGTTTGTTAAAATAAAATAATAAATTTTGTAAATTAAAATTTTGATAATATAAACCAATTATAGTACTAGTGTTAAGAAAATATAGAAAAGAAAGTAGTGTTAACATTTCTCTTTAATAGATAATACAAGATTGTGAACTTTGAATCATAGTTCAATTATGGGCCATACATTGATGCTTCAGCTTATCTTTGTGTTGTTTAAGTCCATTTCTTACAAAATATCAAGCATTTTTTGTGGATGGTGAGCTACATAGTGATTTCTGTAGACAATAATAATAATAATAATAATAATAATAATAATAAAATGCACAATTTTCTCTTTTAGCCTACCTTTCTGGTGCCAAATTTGCTTTAGATAAGATAAGTAGTAAGTGGTACGTAGTATTTTTTGGTGTATGGCTCAAGACTTTTTGATAGAAATTCAGTCTCTTATGTTATGGGACAGATGCCTTTATTTACTACATTGATTGACATATGATACAAATCACTACTTTTTATCTTTTCCACTGGATCATAAAATTTTAAATTCAAAGTTCTAATTGGATCCACAAAAAGGTCCAAAAAACTTTTTTTTTTCTGCATTAGGTCAAACTGTCCCTTAGGAAAAATAGATATAATATAATAAATTCAGAATTTTAACATTGAAGTCATTTTATAACATCACAGTTAGAACTAAGAACAAGATATAGGATGCACAATGCATTCCTTGTAACACATCATTGTATAACACATTATAGTTAAAGATTAATAAATAATAACAAAAAGTTAATAAATTAGAATTAAAGTTGTGTACAAAATTTAAATATTCTAATTTAAGTCGCTCATTTTATTATTATTATTATTGTTATTATTATTTGGTTAAAAGTCACTCATTTTATTGTTACAGGCATGTTGTATATATTTGAGATTTTTCTTAGGGGAGAGATTTTTGTACTTGTTCACACTATACCTCTTACATTAACTTAGCGGATTGAGTTAAGTTTCAACTTCTTTTTTTCTTTTTTAATTCAACTTGTCTATTAATTTAACCATTTTTTTTTACAAAGGTTGAATATTGAACTTAAAATATTTCATCTTTACCATGACTAGTTCATAATGGTATGTCAATTGAACTAGCCCAATTAGTAGATTGAACTTGTTGATAGTTTTTAAATCCGTTAGAAATTTAATGCTAGTATAAAAATGAAACATTTATTATAGAGATTGCAAATCAAAGTAAAATATAAGTAGGTTAAGCTATGCATTTAATTTACAATCACAATCCATATGATTCATGACCAAAAACTTGCCTAAATCTAATCCAATCAAAACTAACTTCTTCTTCTATGAGTATATATTTACTATGGAAAATCACAGATATAATTCAACTATTTACTATCAATCTTACATAGTTCTTTTGTAGGTACATATGAATTGCAGCAGTTGTTTGAGAAGTTGTAACAGATTACATCCAGAAGTAAATCATTGCCTGCAAGTCAAAAATCATCAAACGTGAACATAAAGAAGAACAAATCAAGATTTGATTAACAGATTGATGTATTCAAATAAGCAATAATACCTGTTGGAGAGGATCAAGACATGGTTCTAGTGGAAATATGGATTTCTTAGCTCTCATGCTTGTTATCTCAGACTGTATGCTTTTAAGTTGTTCACATATCTCCTTCAATAATTTTATCTCCTCTTCTCCTTCAGCCACAATTTCTTGTCTCACATTATTTCTTGCTCTCTCTAGCCTCTCGATTCTCCCACACAACTGTTGATACTCAGCTGAAGAAATATTTCCTGCACTAACTGCCTGCTGAACAACGCTCTTCACACCTCTTGGTTTGGTCATTTTCTTCTCATTGCTTGTCGAAATTGAGATTGCCTTTGCACGAGCTGACTCATACTTACTGGACGATTCAGCAGTTTCATCGGTGACTAAATCTGGCTTTCCAAGCCTGTTTTCATATTCCAAGTTCAATTTACAGACCTCCTTCTTCCAGGATTTTGGATTTGCAGTAGTTTGTGGAACTTCAAAAATGTCCTGAACAATGGATGAGCAAGCAAAACCAGCAATAGCCTGCTTATCTTCTGTTGTAGGATCAATAGATGCACCTTGAGAAAGTAGTGAAGGAGACCAGGTAACACCTTTCAAAAGTGTTGATTTGTTTCTTCCACAATCTTTGTTATCCGAATACTCTTTCATCCTTTCATCTAACTTTTTTATCTGATTCCAATATGAACTGAGGTCTATACTTACACAGCTAGACAGCTTCTTCTCTGGATCATCATTTTCTTGATTTGAATTATCTTCTGCACACCCTGGAATTGAATTCTGACCACAATTAACGGATTTTTTTCCGTCAATAGTACCTTTCTTGTTATTGGAATCCTTGGTTGAAACTTGAGGAAGGGAGTTGAGTCTCTTGATATTGCTATTATTTATACCCTTTTCGCCAAGCAAATTATCATTTCTTTGTATTAATAGATTCTCAGGAAATTTAAACTCACAAGCCCCCAGATCATTAAAACCCATGCTTATGAGTTTGTAACTGTAAGCCTGGACTTGAAATTCAAGTGAAACAATCTCCATTTCTCTCTGATATATAAGATCTTCGAAAATTGCTAGAGCTTCTTCAGCATGACACATTTTCTCCTCTGCCATTCTCTTATATTGACTCGCCTCCATCTTCAACGAAGCCTTTTCACCCTGTAAACGCAAAATCATTGATAAAGCCTCGCTAGCTGCTGTAGCTGCAGATTCTCTTTCCACATCCAACTCATTATTAAGCTTCTGAAGAAGTTGTTGCTGTGCATAAAGTGCTTCTTCCAGAGCAGTAATATCAGTTTCAGACACCAGCAATTTATTAGTTTCTGCCATAGCAGAACTAATTAAATCCAATTCTTCTGCAAAAACAGAGTCCATAATTCTATATCAATTTTAAGAACCCATTTCAAATTCTTCAACATTGATCTGATAATCCCACAATTTTAAGTGATTGTGTAAACCCAAAAATTCATAAGATTTTTTCTTTTTCCCCTGAAATTTAGTTTCACCTCTTGCACCCAAGTCACCCAATAACAGAAAATCAGAAAGATACGCTTTGTTACCTGACAAACTGAATCCTCTTTAACAAACCAAATTACACCTGAAAATACCAGAAGAAGAACAGATACGAAAAGCAGAAATAAAACAGATTTAAATGAAAAAATTAACAAGAACTCAACTTTATAACTCACCAAACAATGGGCAGGAGAAGAAACAGAGAAAGAAAACCAAATTATTGCTAATTTATCTTTTCCCAGAAAGCAAACATAAAGAAAAATCTTAACGGGTCTGTTTTGCTTTACTGTAAAGCATCAGATGGCAGATTTGACAAAAATAAAAGGGCGCTGCTGCTTTCCTTGTTAAGTGAATCTTTAAATGGTAAGGGGAGATTAACAGAGCAATGACAGTTAATAGATGTGAATTAGGCTTGACAAATTAATCTTTATTTGCGTTTATTGTCTGTATCTGATCTAAATCTAGTAATTTTGTTGACAAATGAAAATTAATTAGACTAAAAATGTTTTAATTAAATAATTTAGTCAGATTATAAGTGTAGTTCTGTTAAAAAACAATAATAGTATTCTCCAGAAAAAAAAATAGTAATAAAGTTGGCAAATCACAACCTGACACTTGATTCTTAAAAAAAAAACACACACACACACATCTGAATTTTGTATTTTATCCTGTTAAGTTCTTGAATAATTTTTGTTTTTTAAATTTAATTCTTGTTAGACAGCACAATGAAAATGATACAATGAACTTTTTTTTTTTAAATGGCCTTTTTGTGACATCAGAGAGATTTACTATTCTCACTAGTATTGTATTTTTTAAGCTTTTTTGCAATATATATATATATATATGAAATAAAATTAAAAAAAGCAAATAAAATATATATGATTTTTTGCTAAAAAAATATTTTTTAGTTCATTAAGAGATCGAGTGAAATACACTAAGATAGTTATCACCTTGAATTCACTATAGAAATAATAAGCTTTCGCTAATATTGTTAAATAATAAAAAAATTCAAATTTAAAAATCATAATTTTCACAAATAAAAATAACATAAAAAAAACTAAATAAATGACATTCATTTATATTTTTGTCGTCCAATTAATGTAAATGAATAATTGTCGAAGGATTAAACTTAAAAATATTTGATTTGCAAATAAAGTTTTCTGACGTAATTTGTTTATGATGATTATCTTATGGTCTTCATTCTCTTTTTCTTTTCTTTTTCAATCAAAAACGGTATTTAAGGATCGGTTCAATTTTATAAAGTTGTTAAAAGCAATTCCAACGGCTATTACAAGGTCCAATAGCCAACTTGAACACGCACGTGTTCCTATGCCAGCAAGCAGAAAGAAACAGAATACACACTCGTGTAAACCAAGCTATTTTCCGATTTTGCTATTATATACTTTTTTCTAAAGCACAGCACGTGCCTCGCACGTGATAGATATTTAAGTCTTAAATTATAGAATTTGATCGAACATGATAACAAAGTCATTTTTAAATTATGAAACTAAAGGAGGAATTTGCCAATTTGGTTGGGGTACGATAAGCATAAATAAGAACGCAACAAAATGTGCTATTCTTAGTTCCAGTGTTTAGTCGGATGAAAGTATTTTGAGATTGAAATCATATTACATGTATACAGTTTACAGAATGTAATATCCTTAACAATCAAATTTAATTCCAGATCATAACCAAATTATAAATCACAAAATTAATAAGTAAGATTATGGTAATGTTAAATACGAATTACATGCAAACTAGATTCATTATAAAATTTGAAAAATCATTAAATATGTAAAAAAAAAAAAAATTAGAGCTAACAATTTGTCCAAATCGTATCTAAATGTGTTGTGTCTTGAAATGTGTATGATACTATTATAATTAACATGAACACAATATGATAAGTTCAACATGTCTTTCAACAATATCAAAAGTTTTAATGTTGTCATTATAGGTAAAATTGACACACATGTGTTCTCATATATTTGGAAGAATGCATTTGACAGTTTGGACATGTTGCTCATCAGTAGTCTCATGGCCAACAATATTCAATCAATCATTATGTTAACATGATAGTTAGGTATTGTCTCATTGTACGATTATGATTTTTTTTGTAAGCATCAAATTTCAGAATTAACTAATGTAAACTTGTGGTCGAGGTTCTACCAAATTGAATCTTAACAGCATTCCAAACTGTTTGGATTGAACAATATTTCTCAAAATGTAACATCAAATCATTTCTCATACTACTAAGCATTAGTATGTGAGCAACTCTATCATTATACTTGTAAGCTTGATATGCCTTTATATTATGCCTATATTGAGCAATGTTTTTACACTTAGGCTTAACCATTAGTGTGTGATAGCTTCTTCCATTTCCATTTCTTGCTCTTCTAGAATATATTGAATCTTTCAATGTCAAATATCATAATTCTTATCATTGAACTTATCTATTTGATTCAAATCAGTAATTATGCTTTTTATAGTATCTATTTCAATTATTTAGAACAACTATCACAATTAGAATTAGCACAATTAATATTCACAAAAATTCTTTTATGCCACAATATCTTAAATTAATCAATAACTTAACATAAACAATGAAAACAAAAGTACTTTTACGCAATTCAATTAATTTCCACTAGTATAGTCCATCTATCATCATTTAATTTAAACATGCACCAATTATTATATCAAGTGAGATTTACTAATCTACCAACCTAATATTCCCCACAATATACCATGCATATATTTTCATATAACAAAACAATGAAAGACATTTATTTATATAAACCAAACAAACTTTCACATCTATTACTATAATAGAGGGTCTACAGGGTTATTATAGCAATTACAATATTCTGACCAAAAAAGCCTCTAAATAAAACGGCACCGTATAAGTTGTTAGTAATTCTCCAACAATGAAAACGATGCCTTTTGTTGAAGCCTCTACCACTTAAACCATCAAGCTCTAATCTTTTACCACTCCAACCACATATTCACAAATTCAGTAACTTTTTCAAAAATTAAAAGGTTACACCAGCAGATCTAGAGAAAAATAATATAAAATAATACTATAAGAAGATAGAAGACAATTTATATGATTTTTTTCTCTCTGAAAAAAAAAAAACCATTTTGTTAAAAGAATGACAATATAGCAATAGATCTTAGTCAAAAAATTTAGAAAGATGGCATGAAACAAAATCATGAAATAAATGCATTCACCGTTAAAAAGAAAAGAATTTGAGAAAAGAAAAAAATGACTAAATGTCAATAGTTTCCTCATGATACCAATTTTCTGTTCAGTAATGAAGACAATCTAACTGAAAACCAAGCGTAAGGATCCGAGTCATCTACATTTGAATGCACCTTAGAATATTAAATCCTCTTGAGCGCGATCAATGAAGTCTCTTTGCAGCTATAGGACCTCTTCTATTAAACTATCCCTGCTAGCCACCATCTCATAAAGGACATAATTGTAAAAAAAATGAACATCATAGCAGTACATCTGAGTAAAAAAGGATAAAAAAATGGAATCTAGAAGGAAGAACGAAATCGGTAAAATCGTGGAACCTAGAAGGAAGAACGAATGAAATTCGTGTAAATCTTCAATATCCATAAGAAAAAACAAAACTGTTGGAAGAAATATGAGCGAAAGTTTCTTAGATAAAAGAAGAACAGAGGAGTAAAGCAGATATAGGAAGAGGAAAAGATAGGTCATTGTTAAATTTTTATGTTATAGCAGTAAAGATGAAAACCAATGTCAAGATAGCAGACTAAGGAATTGGATTGGGAAATGGGGAAATGGGGAATTGGATTTGTTAGTTGAAATCAATATTTTTCATGTATTGATATAGTTTGTCTTGAATTGTCAAAGTTCTTACTATTCTTCCGGTAAGAGAGTTTGGAAGTGGAACAAAGATGCGATTCATGTTTTTTTTTTTTTCAAATTAATTGGTGCAAGACGCACCGTTTAACTGACAATGTTTTAAAAAGATCGAGTTTATTTTTTTTTTACTATGGTATGCCACGTATGCAAGAGATTGCCATATAAGTGAAATGCTGCCTCATTATCTGATCAGAAGCCAATTATGTTCAAACAATCATTGTTTATGTAGTTTAATGCAAAAGTTGATACTTTATGCCAAAATTGTTAATGACTCTAAAGTTTGGGTATTTTTTTGTTATTAAACCTAAATTTAAAATACTATCTAGTAAAGTATTTTATATTGATTAGAGATAATCTAAGAGATAAAATTGACATCATTTAGGCCTGTTTGGATTAATAAATTTTAAAATCTATGGATTTTATAAAATTTATGGATTGTGAAATCTATGAATTTTAAAAATTTTATCGTTTGGTTTTATTATAAAATCTATAAATTGGTGATGCTTACACTTATATTTAGTTTAATAACCACAATATATGGATTTAACAATTAATTTTCAATTTTACTATTTATTATAGAAATTTGAATTTCATCTAATTGGACATCACTTTCTTGTCATAATGGATTGTTCATTCTTTCTAAAGATTCTTCAATTCAAAGGAAAACATGTCACATGCTCAATTACTCAGATGGAGTGATTGGTTTGCATGCACTTAAAAGAAATGAGACATGGGTTATTACTTCTTTGCCTCCTAACAAGAAAGTGGGTATACAAATTGAAGCTTAAACAAGATGGATCTATTGAACAGTTTAAAGCCCGTCTTGTAGCAAAGGGCTTCAACCAAGTTGAGGGAATTGACTTCATATAAAGCTTTTCCCCTGTGGCTAAACCTGTCACAGTCCGACTCCTCCTAGCTTTAGCAGCAGCTTATGCTTGGCCATTTCATCAAATCAATATTAACAATGCTTTTTTACACAATTATTAATATTGCTTTTTTACACAATTATATCAAAGAGGAGTTGTATATGTTGCCCCTGGAAGACTATAAAAAGGTCAAGCCTGACCTGGTTTGTAAGCTTAGATCCTTGTATGGTCTGAGGTAAGCCTTGCAGCAATGGAAAACTGAGTTCACTCATAAGCTTCAGTTATACGGCTTTGTCCAATCAGCTCATTGCCATTACCTTTTCACTCGATCTAAAGGTGTAAAGTTATTGGCCTTACTGATTTATATTGATGATGTTCTTATATCAGGTAATTCTGATATTGCCATTCAAGATGACAAAGCCTATTTGCACAAAGAATTCATTGTTAAGGATCTTCGCATCGAAATTGCACGGTCTAATGCAGGCTTGTTTATCTGCCAACGAAAATATATCCTCGATTTAATCACAGAAGCTGGTTTACAGGATTCTCGTCTAGCATCTGAGGGCACCATCTTTTCCGCCGATGAAGGACCCTTGTTGCCTGACCCATAACCATATCGCAGACTCATTTAAATTGTTGTATGTGGTTTTACTATACTTGATGTCACTTATGTGGTGCAATAATTAAGTCAATATGTTCAGTCACCACGCTTATCAAACTGGAATCCAGTTTTGCATGTCTTGATATATTTGAAAGGTAGTCCCCACAAGGGTTTGTTTTACTCAAGTCACAATTCTCTGCGAGTCGAAGCTTATAGTGATGTAGACCATGCAATTTGCAAAGATATGCATATTAACAGGTTTCTGTCTTTATTGGCTCTACTTTGCTTTCATGGAAAACAAAAAAAACAGAGCACTGTGTCAAGGTCTTCGGCTGAAGCTGAAAACAAAAGCATGGCAAGCACGGTCTGTGAAGTTCAGTGATTATCTTGCTACACGACTTCCATATTCATGTTGCTTTTCCCATACCTTTGTGGTGTGATAATCATGCTCCCATTCACATTACAGAAAAATCCTGCTTTTCACAAGCGTACAAAACATTTAGATATCGATTGTCATCTCGTGATGGATAATTTCAAAGAGGGTTTTATCTCTCCTCAACATGTTCACTCCTCTGACCAACTAGCAGATTTCTTTATGAAGGCCCTTCCTGTTTCTCTGTTCGATCAGATGTGTTGCAAGTTGGGTTTGTCTCAACTTGACCAAGCACCAACTTGAAAGGGGGATGTTCAGTAAGATGAAGGCTTGAGTTATGTGCACTGTTTTACTTATGTTGGGACACTATTTTGAGCTTCATATTTCAGCAGTGTTAGTTAGTATAGACGATGTCCTTTATTTCTTTTCTTATGGATTTATAGCAGGAAAGTTAGTTTGTAGTTATCTAGGTTCTTTCCTTATTTTGCGGGCTATGTAGTATATAAACGATCTCTGTACATATTCTTCAATCAATGAAATAATCTTGCACATTTTCGCTCTTAGTTTCTACAAGATCTACATGTAAAGAAATTCAATTCATTCTAAGAATTAAATTCCAAAAGTTCTATTTTACATGTCCACCATACATGGTTGCTTGGTATCCAATGCAAATCTCCTGGACAAAACAAAATAACAATCGGTGAGATTAAATAGTATTATCATATACATGTCTAATAAATAATGTCATAACTCATTATTTATTTATTTATTTTGAACCAATTTTTATGATCTCAATATTTTTGTAGTAAAAATTTGGCATTTTTCAGTGCCATGTCATGTCTCAAATCCTAGCAGCACAATGGAATAACACTGTCATTTGCCTTTTATTCTAGAGAAGAGAAGAATATAATTTCCTTTCAGATTAAAAAAAAAAGAATATATAAACTTTTGGGGACTTTTTTTTTCCGATTTTTTAGAAAGAAAGGAGAAATAGAAAAGGAAAAAAAAAAAAGAAAGAAAATGATAAGTAGGTTCAGTTAAGGGTGTAAACGTGTCAACCTACTAGCGAACTATTCGAGCTCGACTCGTAAAATATTTGAATTCAACTCGAAGTTAATTGAGTCGAATTCTATTAGTTCAAATAGTTTATCGAATTGAGCTTAAGTATCACAATACTTAACTCGTAAGGTTTGCGAGTTTAATTGAGTAGTTGATTTTTTTATTATTTATTAAATTACTTTTATACTTATATATTTTAATTGAATATATTCGAGCTTAATTGATTCGAGTCAATTCAAGTCAATTTCGAGTTAAGCTAAGTATCTTATCTATTAAATATTTTAGTTGATTTAAGTTTTGTCAAATTGAATTCAAGTAGCTCGATTATTTTTTAGTCTAGTTTCAAACAACTGAAAAAAAACTCGATTGAGTTCGAAATTTGAATCTTTTAATCGAGTCGAACTTAAGCCTAATACAGTATCAACTCCATTATATCTCTAGGGCAGCTAGCAAAACAAAGGTGCATGGCAAAGTTCATGGGCTTGACTATAATGATTGTTCTCCACATGCGTCTTCATTATTTTGGGAACAAAATGGCCTTTCGGCCATTATAACACTTTTTTTTAAAATAATAAAATAGCTCATAGTTGCCTTAGTTTTCTTTTCTTTAGATTTTTAATTTAAGGAAAGTGGCATACATAGTTCCAATTTACATTTTTTTTAGATAATTTTTTTAATTATCAATTTTATTGAATTGACTCCATAAACTATCAAATGAATTCAATTGACTTCTTTAATTATCAACTTTAAAGTAGTTTAATACATATTGAGGAAACACTTAGTATGTAATTATTGATAATTAAGAAAGTTAATTGAATAAATTTTTAGTTGAAGGATTTAATTATTACATTAAATTAAAAAAATTCAAAGATCAAATTATGTTGTTTGTAAAGTATAAATGATGAATAATTTAATTAAAACATAATAAAATGCATGAAAAGACAAAGCAAAACTAGGTCCTTACAGAACATATGATTTGTATCAATCAGCTTTTTTTTTTTTTTGAAAATATTTGTATCAATCAACTAAAAGCACAATATGGAAGAAGTGAAGGGGTACTCTTGACTCCAACAATTATAATGCATCTTGTACTTTCACTATTCATGCCCAATTTCTGACAACATTCCATGGTTTTTATGCCTTATTCTTATTATTGAATTAGGTGTGGTTTGATTCAACCTTTTAAAACTTTCTTTTTTTGATAATACTTTTAAAAAAAAAAAAAACATTTCTAATAATATAAATATCCATAATAGTGATAAATACATAGCAAAGAAATTCAAATTATGAAAATAGTTAAAAAAGAATTTTTTTTATGTGAGAGAAAAAAAACTTTATTTAGGAGTTTTTCACCAAAAAAAAATTGTGAACTTTGTAAAACTTAGTTAATATATCTTAAATTAAATTTTTTCTGTTTTAAATATATGAATTTGCATTTTCACTTCACGCGTAGCCTCAAATTAAAAGTAGACTTTTAGCGATGAAAATTTTGTCGCTAAATAATGAAAATCGTCCCCAATTTTCAGAGTTTAATTGATTCTACACCATAACATTTAACGATGGAAATTTGCATCACTAAAATATGAGTTCATCATCCAAAATTACCTGTGGAGTGAAAATGTAAATTTAAAAATTTATTACGCTGTTAATTGAACAAAATTTATTATGGCGTTAATTGAGTAAACTTTATTATTATTTTTAACTATTTAAATGTTTGCCTGACACATTTTCAAGCAAAATTTGTGTTGCAAAAAGCTTAACATTATTAGCGACAGAAAAATTTGTCATCATTGTCATATAACTTTGGTAACAATATTAAAAGGAAAATTAATATTTGTCTCAACTCACTTATTTGTATAGTTTATAAAGTATAAGTATTTTAGTACAAATTGGTACAAAAAGAGTTTGAAAGAAATAACTTTTTTTTTTCAAATAAAAGTCCGATTGAAAATGAAGTTTAAGCGTCAAAAATATTTCTAAAGTTTAAAAGAAGGAATTTTATTTGCGACTGCTTTTTATTGTCACAAAATAGATTTTAATTAATGACAAAAACTATTGTCAGCTATTATATATATATATATATATATATATATATATATATATAGGTGCAGAGTCAGCTATTATATATTTAGTGACAAGCATAATCATACATCGCACATATCAAATGAATTCACTCTTTATTCCATGTTGTCCCGATTAAGTGGATAGTGAAAATTTAATCTTACGACAACTTTGGTTATTGTATAATGTTCTTGTGACAATAATAATTGTAACATTGTCACACAGAAGGCTAAGACTTTCTAGCTCCAGCAGTCCACCTAACGAATGGATTTGCTTCCCAGTAACCATATACGCAATGAAATTTTGAAGTAAAAAATTTTAAAAAGAAATAAATTGGAGGGTTGTTTTTGTTTAATCTTTAGAAATATTTTTCAATATTTTCGTTAAAAATCTTTTAATAGCTAGCTTTATGTTTACTCTTCTTTTTTTTTTTTTTTATGTTCATTCTTTATTTTAGTCAACTGGCAAACATTAGACAAGCTATATGTATTAAATTTTCAAAGAATAAGTACAATGGCCCGGTCAATATATAACGACAATCCTAATTTTTGAGAGAGAAGTCATCTCACGTCTTCTAATACCTAGAATTTTTTTTGTCATATCACAAGTATTTTTAACCAATCAACTAAGATCATATGCTGAGTTTAATCCTGCTCATGCTAGATAAGATCTCATAGATAGCAAAATATTTTTTCATAAATTTTAAAGTAGTTATATATTCATTGCTCGAATTCGAAATATCTTATTAAACTGAAAGACACACACCATCTCATTTACACTCCGATAATTACTAATACCCAGAATTTTCGTCATCCACTATTTCAACTTTAATCTATTGACAAACTATTCTCTTTTATAATTTTCCTTAGTTTTTCAATACTATAGATAAAAAGATTACTAAACTATGAATAAATCTAAGGTTATCCAATTTAGTTTGAAAGATAGTTTTCCCAATTATTGCTTTAAGTAATTATAGAATTTTCAAAAGCCATGTCAACCCACGTTGATGGCACGTTGCTCATTCAAGTAGCAATTTTTGTCTCAAGTAATAAATATTTTATTTGAATGGGTTATAATTTTTGAAAAATATATATGTATACTTTTTAATTTTAATCACATACAGGAGATTCCGTATGTCATAGGTTACATTACAGCAGTAGTTATTGTTTTGTATATACCATAAAGGTGTAAAATTTTTACATATATTTTTTGATTTATTAGGAGACCCAGTAGATCGTAGACTATACAACAGGAATAATAATCCTCTTATACTTACTATAAAGTTGATAAATTCTCACTAATATTGGCGAATATTAATGACTCAAATTCAAAACCTTCCGTAATTCTCAAAAAGTGAGAATATCAATTATTAAGTCACCCCTTGGCAAACTAGTACTAGCATTGATGTTAGTAGAAATTGGAAAGTAAATTGACAAAATCAAAAGTACTATACAAAATGATAAAATTAAAAGGGTTGAATAAAATTCATGATAATTAAATCATGCAATGAAAATTAAAATCAATTCAATAAATATGATACGCTAATTAATAAGTTGTCAACTTTATACTTACTATAAAGTTGACAAACTCCCACTAATATTTGTGAATACTAATGACTTAAATTCAAAACCCTCATAATTCTCACAAGTGATAATATCAATTATTAAGTCACTCCTTGGCAAACTAATACTAGCATTGATGTTAGTAGAAATTAGAAAGTAAATTGACAAAATCAAAAGTACTATACAAAATGATAAAATTAAAAGGGTTGAATAAAATTCATGATAATTAAATCATGCAAATGAAAATTAAAATCAATTCAATAAATATGATACATTAATTAATAAGTTGTCATCTCTTGTACATTCACCATACATGTGGAAAACTTTATACTTGGAATCGTTTCCCTTGTTTCCTACTTTCAAGTGATTCTCCTTTTGCTTATGATCTAAAACTTGGGATTATTGTAAATTAATTAATTAAGATATAATTATGTGGGTAATTAACAACTTCCTATGAAAGTTATCTATTAGGACAACAATAATAGACAAAGACAGAGACAGAGAGAAGTCCTTCACGAAAAAGGAGAGAATCTTACATGTTGATAGCATGATTGTGATGACATATACAGAAAAAAAAGGACAAAATTCATTTTTCATTTCTTCTCTCTATAAGATAATGATCTATTCATGCTATTCTCAATATATAAATCATTATTAAATGCCTAAACTAAGATGACTATTAAAATAAAATAAATTAGTAGGCAGATTTAGTCTACTATAATAAAAAATTTATATGTTGTATACATATCAACTAATGAGAACAAAATAAAATATATGTTATTATATGATAAGATTGATATATAGATGATATGATAAACTGAATCTATCTAAAAATTTCTCTTAAACCAAAAGGAGGGAGAGAATAAATAAATATTATTCTATTTTATTTTGAAGCATAAAAACATAATATTAAGATGGAACTAGTAGGTCAAGTGTGTTAGTTCTAAATTAGGGTGTAGTAAATTTCATTTTTGTTATTTCAATAAAAAAAATTCCATTTTAAATATTTTTATATTAGTTGATAAGTGATTTAATTTAATTTTTTATTTGAACTATGTTATTTTTATAAATTTTATTAGCTAATTTTTTTTTAATAAAATGGAAGAAGGAAACATCAATCGGTTCCCTTCAACTCCTTATTAAAATAAAGAAGAATACAAAGTTTAATAAATATAACCTTGGGCTAGAGATGAATTAAAGAAATTAACAAAATATATTTCTCTACCGATAGCATCTGACAACATTACATCATCACAAAATTGTGCGTACATATCCCACCATTGAATAGCAGTAAGACCAATGGCAACCTGATTGCCCTCTTGAAATATGTGTGAAATAAACATTTGCATGGCACCAATTTTATGAAGACAATCTTCCCAATCCATGCGAAGTGACCCAAGGAAATTTTGAACCTCTAGTTTTCAGTAAGTTAACAGCAAATGTGTTGTCACTCTCTAACCAAATTGGCATTGGCCTAAAATTCTACGCCCTCTTCACTAAAATAATTAATAATAGACATAAATTCTGCCCCAAATGGGAAGCGGACGCCAGGAGGAGCTGCAAAAGATGCAATTGCGTTTCCTTTAGAGTCTCGGAAAATGCCTCCTACACCTATTAAACTTGGAGAACCTCTAGCTGCACAATCAATATCAGTTTTAATCCAACCCGTTGGTGGAGTCGTCCAAATGGCCGAAAAAATACATAGAGCAGGCTTGGGTAGACCAGCAATTCGAAACCGATGCATAATTTGCAGGTACTGGAGACGATTGCGCATATAACCAATCTTATAAACTTCGGCTTCTTTGATATACCTGCAAATAGAAGGTATGGAAGAAGAAATAGGCACCGACTCACCATGAAAAGCTGCTCTGTTAGGGGTATACCAAATACACCAAACTGCTGCCTTAAAGCTCGCTCGCCATAATGCTGAAATCTGAGGCGAGAATTCAATATTCCAAGGTGACTTAAATAAAGCCTTGAATCCAGAAGTAATATTCAGAGAAACTTCAAACATGCTAGATAAAGCATACCGAATGGTGACTGCATAAGAACAAGAAGAGAGAACATGATCTAAAAATTCTGTAACCCGACCACAAAGCCTACAAATAGAAACCGTGTTCTTACCTCTACTGCAAAGTATATCATCTGTTGGGAGCTTGTAATAGAGAGCTCGCCAATCTAGCATAGATCTTGACGGTGGCAAATAGTGACGCCAGATCTCTTTACCCCAGCAACGCTTACTGATGTATTGCAATAAAATTATAAGTCTCATTGCAATTCCATGCACCATTCATGGACCATCTATAAGCAAATGTATCAACATTGTTATGAGCAAACTGAAGGTTCTCAATATCATCAGAAATTTCCGAAAAAGCTTGCTTAAAAGAGCAAGGTTCCATTCACAATTGACATACACCTGTACAGTAGCATGAAGATTACATCTAATTTTATGAGGGATACCTATCCGATCAGCAATCACATAACCAAGCCAATTCATATTCAAATTTTATTAACTAATGGAATATATATAAAATTCATTAAATTACTTATAATATAAAAAATATTTTAAATAATAGTTAAATTAGTTATAATATTTATTTTTATATGATAAAAAATATATAATTGTGCTTAGATTTGTTTATTCACAAATTAAAATTTAAGTCTTGTAGTATGCATAGACTAATTGCTATGTGCTTAATATAGAAAATATTTTATGTTTAATATAGAGATTACCAAATGGCTAATAGTACTTAACTAAATTGCTATATATAATAAAATGTCTAATTAAAAAGAAGTCTTTATACTGGTTTTTTGCTTTCTACAGTTATTTTCGTAAACATTATTTTTACTCTTTTTTCTGTTACAACTAGCTCTATAATTTTTCATTTTCAGGTTCAATTAGACACAATATATTGATGCTGTAAAAAATTTGAAAGTTCATCAAAATACATGCCACTACATCAGCACATCAAATTAATAAAGTAAATTGAACTTAAAATTAAATAATAGGAGTTAATTGAAATCAAATAAATAAATAAAACAGTATAAAATTAATTTCAAAAAAATGAGGTGAAATGGTAGGAGTCTCTTCAAAAATCTCGAATTTGAATTTTGTGCATACTTTCTGAACTTGAAAAAGAAATATGTACCTTCTAAATAGGACTACCCAGCACGAATCTAAATTACTAAATAGCAAAATTAATTTAATAGACAAATTTAGAAAGTAATCAATTTTTTGAGGTTTGATATGTATTAAGCTATAATAACAAAGAAAAAATTACATAATTAGAAATAGTCAAACTCATACTATTAAATTCGCTCCCATGTAAATGTTGTTGTTTGGACATCCTCAACAATATCATAACTCCACCACTACGTGGACCACAAATGCAAACTACAAACACAATGGTCCTAAAAATTGATACAGAATAATTACATGAATATTTATACACGAATCTTCCTATTTAACATAGATTTTTTTTTTCGTAGGCTTCCTTTTTAATGTTTTTATTCCAATTACAAATTTACAATAATAACTTTAGATATTATAGTTGGTGATATAATATGGCATAAGACATATACCGCTCTCTGTAATTATTCTGTTTTGCCATTTTACTCTCTAAAATTTTTTTTTTATCTATTTAGTACTCTATATTCAATTTTTAGTCTATTTTGCCACCTATTAATTTTGTCAATTTGTATTTTGATGTGTTTATCATTTATAAAATTTTGGAAGTTAATTTTGTGTTTTTATGTGGTTTGGAGTCATCTTGGGTTGAGAGATAATACTGAATGAAGTTTCCATATTCTCAGGTGTTGAGGAGCAATTTTGGCTCTAGTTTGATCATCTTCCAAGCTTTATTGAGTAAAGCTAGTTCGGAAGTGAAGACTTTGCCACGATTGTGAAGTTTTCAGCCACCTTTACTATTGACACAGCGTTGGCGTGCCATTCTCAGCCAGCAGCATTTGTCATGATCGTGTAGAAGTAGCGCGGTCGTGTTACTAGGCCAAAATGTAACATCCTTCTATATAACATTATCAACCCTATACTACGCGGAAGAATGCTATTCAAATTATGTCCTGTTTAAATCTATTCAATTATGTCCAAATTAAAAGTTTTTCTATTTAATTTAACTTACTCCAATCAAGCATGCATACCATTTCCAACTTTTAACAATATTCAACTAAAACTGTTAATAGATACAAAATCAATCCCATAAATCATATATCTGAATACCATATCTCCAGCTAAAACTTGCTCACTTATAAAATCATTATTAAATCAATATAATTAAACTATGAACTCTTTTAAAATTTTCTCACTCAAGTCTAACTATCCAAATGAAATGAAATAATAAATAAATGCATGAGTTGAACTCTGACTTCTCTAACGATCTTGGTTTTCTCTTCTCGTGTCAACTCAACTATTGGTTATAAATCTATGTATAGGAAACTCACATGCTAAGTTACTGAAAGCTTAGTGGTAATCATATAAATTCTTGCTTGCATGTCATGCAATTTAAGTCATACAATATATCATCATATATCTCATACTTGCATAAATAACACAACCTGATTACATGCATGTTCATTATCTATAATTCATGTCTTCATTGTACAATCATGTGAATCATCCATAATAGTAAGTCTGGAAGCATACTTGATAAGTGAAAGTCATAATCTCATATTTTACTTAATTTATCACGTAATCATTTATATCTTATGTTTGCCTATATACTATTAGAAGTTAGTACTGATATTTATGCTTATATATTGTGGGTTTATTAACCCAATTGATTGTAAACTAGGCTTACATGCTTATAATAAGAATTGACAAATGGTAGACACATAAGCTTTATGAAGGCACTTAGGGTGCTTGAAAGGAAATGGTCTAATAGAGGTAAGTCTCTTACTTGAGAACATGATGAAATGCATATAAATGATAAGTTATATGCAAAAAGGTGTTGAGCATGCTTGATTGATATGTAATGTAATATTGTGAATTACAAAAGCATGATATGACATGTTAAATATTAAAGAAGTTAATTAGAGTATTTAAATATATATAAATATGTTAATAAGCATCGAAATGGTAAAAGTGTTAAAGGGAGCACATTATATATGTAAAGCTTATGTTGTGAACATGATTGTGACCCCATTTTGGGTGATGATTTGAGTTGCCTTAACTTGGTTGCATTTGTGTTTGATGTCCATGAATGATTTCTATACATGTTTAGGAAGGGATTAGAAGTGGAATTCTGACAAAATTTAACCATAGGCACAAGTTAGGCCCTTTCACAACCATACTGAAACTGTCATGACCATGAAAGATTGATCCAGTGTCTTTCATGGCCAGGTGTCACGCCCAGCACAATTCTTCATAGTCGTGAAGAAATTATTTACGGCATAAGTGTTTTATGTTTAAATGATGTTTTGGTGGACCCGAAACATGCTGATTATGCATAAATGCTAAAGAATGATGTTAAAACGTATGAAAAACATGTTGACGGACATAAATGTGAGATGTGAACATGCATATGTTACATGAAACATGATGATATATGTTAAAGAATGTGTTAAAATAAGAAGATATTTTGATATAAATGCTCATTTCTCCACCCAAGGACTAGAATTAGGATAGATAGTGCACCATTAAGGGGATTTACGGTATCGAACCAGTTATATATTTTAGGAACAAGGTGGCTTAAGCTTATAGAGCGCCCTTGATCCCATTTATATACAGATGATATATCGTAATCAAACAAGGTGACTTAAGCTTATGGAGCATCCTTGATCTTATTTACATATAGAGGATATATCATAATTCGTCAAGAAGGCTTAAACTCGTAGAGCGCTCTTGACTAGAAATCAGAGTGAATAGGGTGGTTTAAGCTTATGGAGCACCTTTTTTCTATACCCCATATCCGGACGGTCCAGAAACGAGATTTGGGCTAGTCATTAGAAAGTGTGAAATAAAAAGTATTTGTATGTTAGATGGATTAAAGCAATGATTACAGAATTAAATGAAACATATATAGACATGATTGTAAACGTTGTAAGAAATTGTATATTACTCCTAAAATTGATATATGCGCAAGCCTTTGAGAGGTTAATGCGTTAATTAATAAATAAGAACATCAAAATAAAGGAAAAGGGATGTGATATATGGATCACATTGACATATATAAAACAAGTATAGTATAAATGTATAACAATTGTATGAGTGGGGAATGCTCTGACAATGATATGACTGTGTTTTGTATACGACTGAATGATAAATTGATGTTAACATTTATTATAAATGATGTGATTATATGTTTTGTAGATTTGCATATGTGTACTACTAAGCCATGTGTAGCTTAGCGTGTTTTATATGCATGCAGTTCATGAAACCAATACAAAGTTAATGTAGCAATTGACAGTAGAGATGCCTAAGCCTATGTAGAGGAGACCATGTAAACCACATCTAGGTCAACACATTCATAGCAAGCATTTATTTATTGTATTCATTAAAGGGATGTAACTATTATATTTGTTAACATGTAATTATGTAATATGATGTAAAGCAAAAGAAAAAATATATATAGTCCAACTAGATGCAAGAGATGAAGGCCTTGTAGGCCCAACCTAAAATATAAAATGTGATTAAAATAAGTTATAACCATCTAGTTTGTAGCACTTTCTATGTATTATGGGTTATACTCGTAATATATGGGAGAGTGTTACAAAAAGTCTATATGCATATGCATTTGCAATCAAATATTGCTCAACAATTGCATTTGTATCACATTTGCATATTCAATCATCAATCACTTCATGTAAGAAAACGTATAACGCAACTATATATTCAGGTCATTTATCACTTTTTTTATATCATAGTCATAACATAGCAATCGTGTAATTCATATAATAGCAAGTCAAGTTATATAGCACGTAGCACGTAAAAATCACACGTACCAAAGAAATCACTTATAATTAAACTCACCTTTTTTTTGTACTGAATTTCTAACTTATTGTCTCTCACTTTCTTGGGAGTTTCCAATCTGTTGTGAGCCTAATTAAATGTATACTTTGTCAATTGATAGCTAAATGAACTTAATATAATTTAAACAAGATGATATGCATGTTTTAAACAACTAATTAGAGTTTCCTTTAGAGTGGTAGTGTAACCTTTAGGGATTGACTAGCTTATAACTTTTCCTATACTTGTCCAATTTGTATAATTCTTATTTCTAATAAAAGCTAATATATAAAGCTGTAGCATATTATAATTTCAGAATTTTTAAAGTATTGTACAATTTTTGGTGAAATTTCAAAATGTATTCTATTTTATGCCCTTAGACAGTTTGAAGTCACTAATGCGTAGGTTATCTTATAATGAAACTTTGTATTCACTTAGATAATCCAAAATAAGACATTTTTCATATACTTTTACCAGTTCTGCCTCTAAGGACCTCAAACAATAGGGAACATATGGCTGACCTATAACAGGATAACATTTGGATCAGCCTTGCTTGTTAAGGATATAACTCATAATATACACAATATATTAAGGTGATATTTTCACCAGAATGTAGCTAAGAAATACCCTAAAATTTTTATGTTTAACTATTTACCCAGTTCAGTCTATAAGGAGCTCAAAATTGGGCATAAATTTGCTTAACTTGTATAAGGTACTAAGCAAATAGCTCAAGTAAAGAATAGTCATGGTTCTCTTTACCACAACTTAACATCCACTAGAAATCTGATTGTGAAATTTGATATACAACTAGATAACATAAGGACTACAACTTTTATATTTTGAGTTTCCTCAAATATAACCTCTATCATATTGAAAAAGAATCAAAACAGTATGTGATTCAGCTAAGGTTCTTATCCTAATGAGTCTCAGTCAGATGCTAATATCTTTTCATAGACATCAAATCTTGCAAAAAGATTTATATAGGCATAAATCTAAGACATAAACCTTCAAGTTAATATTTTAAGCTTCTTCATATTAAGTCTCTAATATAAAGAAAATGAAGCCCAAAAACAATTCTATGAAAATAGAATTCAAGCAGTTCGACCATGGTAACCAAGTGGTTTACACGCCCTATATCATAATCTATCAATCATGAATTAGAGCTAGAAAATCATAGGGATAAACCGACTTACATATGGTCTTTTGCTTGCCCTTGATACTAGAAAAAGTTTAAGAGAAAGAAAGAAATAAGGAGAAGACTTCTCGGTGGAAGAAAGAAAAAAAATGAGAGAAATTTAAGCAACTCTCAACCCCTCCTAACTTTGTCTCTTTTTTTTTCCTTACTTTTATGTGCTTATTTTATTTTTTTTAGTTATTATTTATTCATTTACTCTTTATTATTATTATTATTATTATTATTATTATTATTATTATTATTATTATTATTATTATTATTATTATTATTATTATTTCTTCTACATATTTATATGTACCTAGTCAATACCAAAAATATGATCTAATCAAATAGTTTAATTTAATTAATTTAACTATGTCAAATTTTATTTATTTCAATTTAAAAATTTTATTTCATTTTATTTCTAATATCTTGTCATCCTTATTTAATTTATAACTAAACACATATGACTTAATAACATTAAAATAAATGGACACATAACAAGTCTATCTCGTGAACACATTCAAGCCAAAATTCATATGTATACATGTGTTTCATATGAATGACATATATAAAATGAATATATTCTAATGAAATGCGTATAATAATGCATGTAGGGACAGTCGAGGATGTTACAGGAAGAGACCATGAAAGCCACCCTCTTTATTTTTTTTGTTTCCAGCAAACTTTACTTAACTTTTGGAGCTATTTCACCGTTGTGGTTGCAAAGCTTGGAGCCTTAGAGAATGGAGACCAACCATTCAAAGGATTTTCAAGTTTATCAGTTCTAGAGGGTTTTAGTTTCCTATTTTTATTTCTTTTTTTATGTAAATATGTTTAGTGTAGAATTTGTTATCAACTTGATCATAGTGGCAGTCATGCTAGGCTAAATTCTTTTCTTAGGTATTTAATAGCTACCTAGGTTGTAAGAAATTTCCAAATTACTTTTGTAATAAAATTTGATTTTCTCCAATCTCAATTGTCCTTTATTAATTTTGAGTTGAATGATGATTGGCCACCATTCATTTAATTTGGAATGAAAATACCTCAAAATTGAATTAGACATTAGTTGCACCATTAGCTTAGGTAATTGATGAATTTAGGCAAGAGAATGAAATTGTATTTCATTGTGCTTAATTGAGTAGGGAAATGGGTTACAAACTAGGAATGCTAGCTAAATATCTGATTAAGTCTCATTGGTTTATTTTTAAAATTTAATTGTGTTCTAGTTATTTGTTCGCTTTAATTTAATTAGTTCAACCTTAAACTCATTAAAATAGATTAAAAGTGCTCAGTTTCATATTCTTGCATTAATTGACAATTGAAAGTAATTGAAAATTTAAGCCAACAATTCAGTGGAAGAACAATCTCGAGGATATCTTGTCATTCTATTATTAGCTCGTATACTTGCAAGTAAGCTTTGAGTTATATCAAGTTTTTGGCACCATTGTTAGGGAACATCTGATTAGATTCTTAATTATTGTGGTCAAAGTTTTGCATTTAGATTATATAGTTTTATGCATTATAGTATTTTGATTTATTTTAGTTTTGCATTTTCAGTATTCTTTTAGTCTGTTGAACTCGGTTTCTACTAGGAACTAGTAAGAGATCAAAGTTAAGTGAATCATCCACTCAAAGGCTGTATGAATTGAGATCAAGAACTCATAAGTCTAAAGAGCAATCTTTCATAGAGAAAAAGGATTACCAAGATAACCAGAGTTAGATATTGAAGAAGAGGTTGAATATATAGAAGAAGAGATGGAAAATCCACCTAGGAATCTATAGAGAGAAGTGGTTGTAGAGCAACAACTAGCCTTGAAGGACTATGCTAAACACATCACTACAATGCCACTTTCTATATCATCCTAGGGGAAGCAGTAAGAAACTATGAGCTAAAAAGCATGCACCTGAACATGCTGCCATCCTTTTATGGGCTACCGAATGAAGATCCTCTTATGTTCATAAGGGAATTTTATGCAACAGTTAACACTTTCCTTTTGAATAATCTTGAGGAAGGCTAGTCGAGAATGAAGTGCTTTCCATACATCTTAAAGGACAAAGCCAATACATGGCTAATGAATCTATTGCAAATTCTCTACATTACTAGGATGAAGTATACCATAAATTCATGGGTAAGTTTTATTCCCATCAGAAAACAAAGGAGTTAAGGTTAGAATTTCAGAACTTTTATTAGAAGGGCTCCAAGACTTTTCATGAAGTGTGGGACAGATTTAAGATGCTTTTGTTATAATGTCCCCATCATAGTTACTCTCTTCTAATAACAAATTAGGCATTCTATGATGGATTTGACCATACAATATCAATGCATGATAGATAATATTGCTAAAGGAGTAATATAGGCAAAGACAACATGGGAAGCTTTTGACATTTATGAGATGTTAGGAGCCAATTCTCAACCAAAAAAAAAGTGTGAGGATAAATGCAATAATGAATGAAGCTTCTAGTGGACTGAGCTGATTTTTGAGATAACTGAGCTAACTAAGCAAGTCAAGATGCTAATCAAAAACAAAAATGCACCAACTAATGAGGTATGTGTCATTTGCAATATTTATGGGCATGGAGTTAATGTTTGCCCTTCTTTAGATGCTTATGTAGGTAATGACATGGAGTAGGTAAATACCATGAACTCCTTCCAGCCAAGGTAGCAAAACAACTATTATTCTAATACCTACAACCCTAGCTGGAGGAACCACCCTAATTTTTCTTAGAAAAACACTGTCCAAAGCTAACCTCAACTCTATAGAAATGTGAATCCTCCACCTTATCACTACTTAGAGTCTCAACCTCAAAGAAATCCGAATAAGCAAAAATACCCTACTCAAAACCAATTTGGCTCTTCAAATGCACCTAGAAAACCTTCTTTGGAAGAAACCCTTCAGGGATTTATTGCTGCCACTCAAGATAAGACTAAGAGGATAAATAAGAGAGTGGATTTCATTGAAGCCTTATCAAAAGGTTAGAGATTCAAATTGGGAAATAGTAGAGACAATGCAAGAAAAAAGAAAAAGGAAGTTGCCAAGTTAGTCAAAGTAAGCCAAACTAATCAATATGCTTCGAAGTGGTAAGATCTATGATAATCAGGTTGAATTAAATGCTAACTTGGATAATTCTTTTATTTTAAGTGACATAACTGAAGAGGAAAAAAAGGAAGAGTGACCAAACAATAAGATATAGGAAGTTAGGCAAAAAAGAGAGGAGAATGGCATGAAAGAGATGGAAAAAGGCTCTTTTCTAGGACCTAAATTTCATGAAGTAAAGGAGCATTACAAACCTCCAATTCCCTTTCCTAGTCGACTAAGGGAAAGCAAAAAGGATAAGGAGTTTTTTGAAATCTTCCAAAGTTGAGATTAACTTGCCTTTGTTAGATATGATAAGGAATATGCCTTCCTATGCCAAGTTCTTCAAGGAGTTAGCTTCTAAAAAAAGGAATGGAAGTAATGAAAAGGTAATGATTTCTAAGATAGCAAGTGTAGTCCTTCAGCAGTAATTACCTCAGAAAATGAAGGACCATAGGAGCTTCACAATAGACATTACAATAGGGGATAAGAAGGTTGAAAAGGCAATGCTCGATTTGGGTGCAAACATCATTCTTATGCCATGCTCAATATATGCATAATTGGGCTTGGGAGAGCTTAAACCTATATTTATGTGCCTTCAACTTGTTGATAGGTCAATCAAGTACCTTAGAGGTATAGTTGAGGATTTGTTGGTCCAAATAGGTAAGTTAAATCATTCTTATAGATTTTATTGTTCTTGATATGGAAAATTCCTTATTGAGAGAAAAGGAGCAAGCCATTTATGGCAACTACCAAAACTATTATTGTTGTTGACAAATGTAAGCTCTCTATAATTATTTTAGAGGAAACAATTGAATTTAGGGTTTTTGATTCTATGTCTTATCCTTCTAATACCTTTTATGTTAAATGCTCTTATATTGACTACTTGGACTCACTTGTTTGTGATTTTTATGGTAGAAAAGAAAAGTTAGGAGTAGCTTTTAGTATGAATGAGATCGATGATAGAATGACATAAGAATATAGGAAGGTTTGATGAATTAGACCTAGCTGAACCTATAGATTTAAGCATGGACTTGACTCCTCTTATGCCTAAGAAGAGGGAGAATGACCTTAAGCCCCTTAAACTAGAGTTGAAAGAACTCCCATATTTACTTAAATATGCTTTCCTAGGAGAAAGACTTGCCTAGTAATAATTGCACCTGACTTTTCTCCTAGTGAAGAAAAATCTATCGTGAGTGAGTTAAGTAGACTTAGAAAAGCCATTAGGTGGAGAATTTTAGACATTAAAAACATTAATCCTACCATGTGCATGCATAAAATCATTTTAAAGGACAATGCTAATGTTGTTAGAGATACCCAAATGAGGCTAAATCCTAATATGCAAGAAGTAGTTAAAAAATAGGTTCAGAAGTTACTTGATAAGGGAATTATATGTCTTATTTTTTATAGCAAGTGGGTGAGTTTGGTATATATAGTCCCTAAGAAATTAGGAATCACAGTAGTAAAGAATGAAAAGGGGGAATTAGTGCCTATTAAGACTACTATGGGGTGGAGAATGTGCATTTATTATATGAAGCTAAATGCAGCCATTAAAAAGAATCATTTTTCTCTCCCATTTGTTTATCAGATTTTAGAGAGACTATCTATTCATGCTTTTTATTGTTTTCTTAATGATCTTTCAGGTTATTATCAAGTGCCCATTGCAAGTGAAGATCAAGAGAAAACCATTTTCACTTATCCCTTTGGCACAATTGCTTTTAAGAGCATGTCATTCAGTCTTTGCAATGCCCATATTACATTTCAAATGTGCATATTTTCTATCTTTTCTAATATGCTTGAGGAATGTATTGAAGTATTCATGGATGCATTTACTATTTTTGGTACTTTCTTTTATGCATGTTTGAAAAATTTAACACATGTGCTTGACTGATGCATTAAGAGTAATCTTACTCTAAGTTGGAAAAGGAGCCATTTTATAGTTAATTAGGGAATTTTGTTGGGACATGTAGTATCAAGTAGGGGTATTGAAGCATATATGGCTAAAATTGATTTAATAGCTAAATTGCTCTACTGACTTTGGTTAAAGGCATTAGCAGTTTTCTTGGACATGTTAGTTTTTATAGGCGTTTTCTTAAAGATTTTTCCAGAATTGCATGTCCTTTAACTAATTAACTTACTTGCCACAGATGTTGAGTTTGTGTTTGATAATCAGTGCCTTAATGCTTTTAATACTTTGAAAGAGAAATTGACCAAAGCTCCTATCATTATGGCACTAGATTGGTCGTTAAGTTTTGCAATCATGTGTGATACTAGTGATTATGCAAGGGGTTAATAAAGCTTTATATGTTATATACTATGGTAGTAGAACCCTAGATGATGCTCAAATGAATTATTCTACCACTGAAAAGGTACTTCTAGTTGTTGTATTTTCATTAGATAAATTTAGATCGTATATATTAGGGTCTAAAGTTATTGTTTATACTGACCATGCAGCCTTGAAGTACCTTTTGACCAAACCAAATACAAAGCCTAGGCTAATTAGGTGTGTACTCTTATTGTAGGAATATCTAGTTGCTAACTATCTTTCTAGGCTAATTTCTGATTTTGATACTTTAGCCTCTTAAATTGCAATAACATAGACCTTTTTGGATGAACATTTGTTTGGTATGAATCATAGGCATTGGTATGCTAAATATTTTGAATTATTTGGCTTGTGATATTTTGAGGCCTAATATGTCCTTCTAAGAAAGGAAGAGATTTTTGTTTATATGCAAAAACTACTTTTGGGATGATCCATATCTTTTCAAGCTTTGTAATTGAAATACCACAAGTACCAGAGGGGGGGAGGGGGGAGTGAATTGGTGATTTTGAATGGAAAGTAAGATTAAAAATTGAACGAGAAAGAGTAAGAGAACTCAAAGATTTATAAAGGTTCGGCCCTCTTAGCCTATTCCTCTCCCTAACCTTAGTTGAGAGTTTCAATCCACCAACAATCTTCTTCAAGGTGTAGATTAAACTCTTACAAGCTTAAACAAGCTATCCAAGTATTTTAACCTAAGGTTCACACTCAAACCCTTACAAGTTTTTCAATCCCCAACCCAATACACTCAATTTCACTATTGAGCTATTAATTACAAGAAACAAATCACTCAACAACCTAAAGACCTCAAGAACACTCGAGCTCTTGAAGAATGCAAAGTTGAAGTTAGTGAGAGAAAGAGAAGTAGCTTTCAAAATTAATTCACAATAGTGGTTTGAAGTAATATGCACTCAATCAAAATGTTCTCTTCTTTTCATACTATCATAAATATGAAGTATGTATACTCTCTTGGAGTATTGTAGCCGTTGGGGATGCATTTAATGAGCTTATGTCCGTTGAACTACCTCATTAATGATGTATGTGCCCAGATTCACGGTCATGAAGCATTTTGGTACTTGAAAATGAGTTTTCCACTCGACTGTCATGGCTATGAAACATTCTTTAATGATCATGAAGGGTGCCCTTCACGGCCGTGACACTTGGCATGGTGGTGAAGGCTGGTCGTGAAGGCTACTGGATCATTTTGGCACATTTTTCACGGCCATGAAACAATCTTTCACGGTCATGACAAGGTCTGTCACAGTCATGACACAATTTTTCATGGTTATGAAGCCTAGTGGTGAAGCAAAGTATTCATGGTCATGACACCTAATGGTGAGGCCTTCCTTTTCAAGTTATTTTTTATCCAATGTTGATTTTCAAAGTTCTTTAAAGATTATAATTGACCTATTTAAGACTTAAACACTTGAAATGATTAAATCTCATTGCTTAATTATTTGTCATTGTCAAAATGACGGAAATACTGCTTAAGGTTCAATAATCTCCCTTTTTTTTATGGTGACAAGTAATTAAGCAATGTGGCTAAAGAGAAAAATTATCCCCTTCAACCAATGCATATAATAACATTTTGAAGTAATTAAAATAAGCCATATGTCCAAGTATATAATGCATTCATGCCATGTGTTCAAGCATATAAAATATTCAAGTCAAAATAGAATAAGTGTCAAAGCATCATTATATCCAAATATTCATATCATATATATAAATATTAGCAAGATAAGCCTTGACAAAATATAGGTCCCATGTACAAACAAAGAAAAAATTAGCATGTTAGCATATTAACATGATTAGCATAATTAGCCATATATCTAAATTCTCCCCTTTTGGCACCAATAAAAAGAATCAAGGTCCAAACAAATCCATATGCAATAATTGAAGGGGTCTAGTAGTACTTACCTTATTCTTTGTTTTGAAAGAGCTTCTTACTTATTTACCTATTTGGCATGCTCCACAAATCTTGTCCTTTTGAAATTTGACTTTGGGCAAGCTAATGACTAGTTCATCCTTGCTTAGATCTCTAATGAGTTCCATGCTAGCATGTTCAAGTCTTCTATGCCAAACCTAAGTTTCATCCTTAATGGCTGCAAAACACTCAACACCTTGATTAACTAAAAAGGTTAGATCAATTATGTAAACATTCTTAACTCTTTCACCATTAGAGACAACTTTGCTATCCGAATTTTGGGTTACAAAGCATTAGAGTGTTAAAAGGTTACACTATGTCCCTTATCACACAATTGACTAATACTAAGCAAATTGTGTTTCAAACCATCAACCAAAAGAACATCCTCAATAAGAGTTAAGCCTTTCTTACCAGCTTGATGAATGCCAATAATCTTACCTTTGGCATTATCTTTAAAAGTTACCTTGTCACCTTTCTTCATCTCTAAATGAGTAAATAGGTTGGCATTCCGGGTCATATGCCTTAAACATCTATTATCTAGATACCACTTGTGTTCATTCATTGTGGATTTCAAGCATACCTATAAAAAGGAAATCATTCAAGTTTAGGTACCCAAATGTACTTGGGTCCTTGGGGGTCAACATTAGAAGGAATCAAATAAGCCTTCCTAATCAAACATCTCATATTAATGTGTCCATGTTCACCACAATAATGACATGTAGCATGAGGTGCATGTCCTTTCCTTTGAAAGCTATGAAAACTATATGGAAGGGCATGATGATGTTTCTAGGAAGAGGTCCTCTATTGCCTTTAGCTCTTGAGCCATTGGCTTGGTTGCCATTGAACTTCTTAGGTCCTTTGGCTCTCAAACTAGGTCTATTATAAGTCTTAGTGATAGTCACACTTAGACATTTGGTTTTTGAAGTACTAACATGCCAATTGCCAAACCTAATTCCATTTTTAGATTGAGAAAAGGTGGAATTAATAGCTATCATCTCATTAAGGATTTCCTTCCCCTTATTAAATCTAGAAATATAATTCTTGAGAGTACTAACTTCTTTTTCTAATGATGTATTCTTCTTAACAAGTTTGGCATGATCGTTTAAAATCTTATTCTTAATAGAATTGCATTCATCTAAAGATTTAGTTAACTCTTCATTAGAAGTTCTTGATTTCTCAAGCTCTCCTTCTAGAGTCTTCACTACCTCTTTAAGTGAATTAATTCTAAAAGAATATTTTTCATAGTTATGCATAAGTTTTTCAACAACGTGCATCAAGTCGTCATCATTAGGAGCAAGCTCAAGTTCTTGAGTTACTTCATTGGTGGAAGGCTCTCCAATTGCTATAAGCAAAGGTTGGCAACTTTATTGCCCGATTCTTCATCACTTGAGTCATTCCAAGCAGCTTTGAAAGCTTTCCTCTTATCCTTATTATCTTTCTTATAGGACTTCCTCAATCTTGGGCACTTTGATTTAATGTGCCTAGGCTTGTTGCACTCATAGCAAATAAGATGATCTTTCTTGCTTAAGTCTTGCTTCTTGAAGGCCTTTTCCCTTTTCTTCTTCTTCATGATGAGATTCTTGACTCTTCTAGAAATCATAGCCAATTCATCATCACTTGAATCACTCTTACTAGCCTCCTTACTAGCTTTGAGAGCAATTCCCTTATCTCTCTTGGTCTTCTCATCTTCATTGATTTGAGACATTTTAATCTCATGTGTGAGAAGTTTTCCCAATAACTCATCCATAGGAAGCCTTGAGATATCATTAGATTCTTCAATTGAAGAAATTCTTGCTTCCCATTGTCTTTAAGGCAAGCTCACAAAAATTTTATTGTTGATTTCTTCAAGAGTATAATTCTTGCCAAGCTTCCTCATGGAGTTTGTGAGCTTGATAAGCCTACTATACATGTCACTTACCTTTATATTGGGCTTCATGGTGAATAACTCATACTCCCATACAGAGCATTTGGAGCTTCTTGCTTCTAACTTGATTGGTTCCCTCATGCTTTATTCTTAGAGCATTCCAAATTTCTTTTCCGGACCTCAAATGCTCAATTCCATTGTATTCTTCTCTACTCAAAGCACAATAGAGAATGTTGATGGCTTTCTTATTTCTCAAATTTGCTTCGGTTTGTTCTTTAGTCCATTTGCTTTTTTGAAAAGGCTATTCCTTACCACTTTCATCCTTTTCCATCGGTTGAGTCCACCCTACTTTAATAATATCCCAAAGATTAACACCTTCACTATCCAAGAACATCTCCATCTTATTATTCCAATAAGCATAATCAATTCCATCAAATAATGGAGGTCTTGTGTAGCTTGGTCATGAATATCAGGAACTTGACTTGTGGAGACCATGATCTTTACTCCAAGATGATAAAATCTTCAATGAAGGAGACCTAGCTCTGATACCAAATGAAATACCATAAGTACTAAAAGGGGGGGAAGATTAAAAATTGAACAAGAAAAAGCAAGAGAACTCAAAGATTTATAGAGGTTCGACCCTCTTAGCCTACTCCTATTAAACCCTTACAAGCTTAAACAAGCTACCCAAGTGTTTTAACCCAAGGCTCACACTCAAACCCTTACAAGTTTTTCAATCCCCAACCCAATACACTCAATCTCACTGTTGAGCTATTGATTGCGAGAAACAAATCACTCAACAACTCAAAGAACTCAAGAACACTCGAGCTCTTAAAGAATACAAAGTTGAAGTTAGTGAGAGAAAGAGAAGTACCTTTCAAAATTAATTCACAATAATGGTTTGAAGTAATATGCACTCAATCAAAATGTTCTCTTCTTTTCATACCATTATAAATGTGAAGTATTTATACTCTCTTGGAGTATTGTAGCTGTTGGGATGCATTTAATGAGTTTATATTTGTTGAGCTACCTCATTAAAGATGTATGTGCCTAGATTCACGGTCATGAAGCATTTTGGCACGATTATGAAGCATTTTGGTACTTAAAAATGAGTTTCTCGCTCGACTGTCATGGCCATGAAATATTCTTTCACGGTCATGAAGGGTGCCCTTCACGGCTGTGACACTTGCATGGTGGTGAAGGCTGATCGTGAAGGCTACTAAATCATTTTGGCACATTTTTCACGGCTATAAAACAATCTTTCACGATCATGACAAGATCTGTCATGGTCATGACACAATTCTTCATGGTCATGAAGCTTGGTGGTGAAGCAAAGTCTTCATGGTTATGACAAACACCTTCATGGTCATTACACCTAATGACGAGGCCTTCCTTTTCAAGTTGTTTTTTATCCAACGTTGATTTTCAAAGCTCTTTAAAGATTATGATTGACTTATTTAAGACTTAAACACTTGATATGATTAAATCTCATTGCTTAATTATTTGTCATCATTAAAATGAAGGAAATACCCCTCAAGGTTCAACAGTAATGGTCAAATCATCCGAAAATGTGTTCTTAAGGAAGAGCAGTAGAATTTCCTAGCATTTTACAATGAACTTCAGTGTGGGGGTCATCTTGGTGGTAAGAAAACAACTCATAAGGTCCTCCAATTAGGTTTCTGCTAGCCCACCTTATTTAAAGATACACATAAATTTTGTTTTGAAGTGTGATAACTGCTAAAAAAGTGGGGACATGGTTAAAAGGGATGAAATACATAAAAACTTACAATATTATGGTGGAATTATTTGATGTTTGGCATTGACTTTATAGGACCCTTTCCCTCTTTTAACGGATATGAATATATTTTTGTTGTTGTGGATTATGTGTTAAATGTGTCAAGGTCATTCCAACCTGAACTAATGATATAATCTAGTTGTTAAATTTTTGAAAGATAATATCTTTAGTAGGTTTTACACTCCAAGGGTAACAATTAGTGATGGTGGGAGCCATTTTTGCAACAAAATATTAGATGGGCTCTTGAAAAAATATGGTGTCACTCATCGGAGTAGTTACACCATACCTTCCCTGAACTTCAGACCATGTTAAGGTAAGTAATAGACAACTTAAGTCTATATTGGAGAAAATAGTAAGTCTGTCACATAAGGAATGGGCTATGAAGTTGAATAATGCCCTATGGACATATCAGACAGTGTATAAAACTCTTATTGGTATGAATCTATACAGATTGGTTTGTCGAAATGCATGCCACTTACATGTGGAGTTGGAGCAAAAAGCTTATTGGGCTTTCACAACCCTAAACATAGAGATGTGTGAGATTGGTGGAGATTGTTGCAATTGCATGAGCAAAAGGAGTTGAGGCATGAGGTATATGAAAATGCAAATATCTACAAAGAGAGGACCAAAAAAATTCATGATCAATTTTTGAATCATAAGCCTTTACTTCTAGGTATGAACATTGATTTGTTTAACTCACGATTCAAACTTTTTCCAGAAAATTTGAGGTCAAGATGGAGTGGACAATTTGAATTAGTTCAAGTGTTTGGAGTTGTGGGGTTGAGGAATCCAAAAAATGGAGAAAAGTTTAAAATGGTCAACAAGTAAAACAATATTATAAAGGCCTCCCATTGGTGAAAGTGGTGAAAAATATGTCAACAAGACTCTCATGAAATCTATCAAGATCAGCAATATCTTGCCTAAACACTAAACGTGGCACTTCTTGGGAGGCAACTCATTTTTATTTTATGCAGTTTGTTTTCATTTTTGTTTAGATTATGAGCTGTTGGTTGATTTATACCTTTAATTTTGCTTAGGACATCACTTGGTGCAAAAAAGATAATCTTTATAAGTTTTGATTGTGATTTATTGAGTAGGGAGAAGTTAAATTCGAGTTGGAGGATTTTGATAAGGTTTCAGGCACAATAGACCCATTTCGGAATTGTCACGATTGTGTTGAATCGGCACGCGCACGATGCTTGGTGATGCAGGCATTGCCTAGGCTATTGTTGGTGTGTTTATTTAACATGACCACATAGGGGTAATGCAGAGAGTGCCTCACTTTTATTGGGGGCGTGTTGATGCAACAAAGCCATGCAGGAGTCTGTTGGGAGCATGTAAATGCGATACGATCATGTGCATGTAACACTACAGTGTAGATGGGATGTCCCTTAGCTACTGTAATAGGCGTGCAGATGCGACGCGGTCGTGCGAAGATGAGGCGTGCTGCATGTAGACCATCAAGGAGAAGATACACGACACAGGTGTAGGGATCTAACTTGCTCGTGTCATGTAATCTAACATTTTTCTATATATTTTAAACTCACGTGGCTCTTTTAATTTTGCAGGTACCTCTCTAAAACCCCAAACCCGACACAAACAACTCCTCGTTTTCTCCTTTTTGAAAATCCCTAAATCACTCTAAAAACCAAGAATCAAATCTCCACATCTCGTGTTTTTATAGTCATATCGACACCAAATAACCTTCAACCACCCAATACTCACTCTCTCTCTCATAAAATCGAAGGATTTTCTGCCATTTCTAGGTTGAATAGAGTAGTTCAAAAGCCAAAGAAGGAAGGACCTAGCATGAAATCCAAAACCGAAGCCTAAACAACCTGCTCCACCACCGCACACGCATTCCAAGGATAAGGGGAAGCAAGTGGCCAATGAAGAAGTCACCCAGGAGCAGCCCCCAACTCGTTGTGAATCTCACTGCCCAGTTCAATGCTCCTTTTCCTATTTACACTAAACCTGAAGGTTAGGATTGTCTAGCATCTGTAACTCGTAGCATTAATACTTGTATGTTCCTTGATTTTGATACTTTGCGTGGGTTAGGATGTTTATAAAAGATTTGGAGTATGCTGATAACCTAGGTTGGACCAAATTTATTGGTATGAAAGATCCTTGCTTTAAGCAAATGCTTCGTGAATTTCATACTACCTTGAATGTTCACGAGTCACTATAAAAGATTAAATTTAAACCATTTGGAAAGGAATACATGGTTGACCTTAACATTATGCACACTGTGTTTGGGTTTCATAAAACTGGTGCTATGAAATTGCCTTTTGATTTTAAGTGTCGAGAAACATGGATTTATTTTACTGTCAAGATGCTTAGAATGCGAAAAATGCAAATGATGTGAAGTTTTTGTACCTGGTCAATACTTTCATGCATAAATTCATTTGTCATGCTATTTTGCATTGAAAGTAGTAAGGTCTCTAAGCCTAAATTACTCTTATTTATGGTGCATGCATAAGAATATTAAAGTGGCTATTGCTACATTTCTTTTCCAAACTACGTCGTACATACTTCATCACCCTTCTGCTCCACTCAGTTTAGGACACATTATCACTGCATTAGTTGTTCATTTATATGGGTTTGATGCAAAGCATAATGAACTATCTAGAATGACCAGTTACATTGATTTTTATTATCATGCTCTAGAAAGAGCCAAGCTAATCTGTGGTCCAGCTAGTGTTTATGAATGGATTCCTAGGACTAAAAGTGTGCAGGGAGCATCATGAGGAGCAGGAACGCCCACCTCTCAGCCTATTGGTCAAGACACGGATGGCAGTGACAAACTCCAGTGCTAAGGATGATGATGAGGAAGTGATTAATCAGTTAGATGCCATGGAGGTCACCTATGTGGCAAGACTGAATCTATAGGAGATGACTACTGCAGCAAGGTTTGTTGCAATAGAGGAACGGAAAAAGGTTATAGAGGAGAGCCAAAGAGTCTTTTTTAATGAACTGAGAGCCAGTTATCAAGGTTCGGCAGCACAATAAGTTGAGAATAATAAAGCCATAAAAGATCAAAATGAGGATTTTTAGAGTTCCATAGCTGCAATTCAGCGTGAGAAGGGCTATCAAACTTTCAAGCTGACTGAATATATCAAGGAGTCAGGACTGCAAGTACGTTCACCCACTCCTCCACTATCTCAGTGATATGTCTTGCAGTTCTAGGGGAGTATTATTTCCCTTTCACTTATTAATTTTTGAGTTTTGTTGTGAGCCATTGAGGACAATGCCTCATATAAGTGTAGGTAAGCAAATTTTTGCTCTTGGGATGCATGTGGTTTGTTATTTTGTGTCATTTAGTTTGTTTTATGCCCAGCTAGTTTATGATTCTTTCTAGTTTTTGTTTAGTATATTGGTTATATGTGGGTATAGTTGACAATTTTAGTTTGTCTTCATCTTGTTAGTGTTTAGAACTCTTATGCCCAATTTTGTTTCAGTTATCTCCTAAATAAGCTAATGAATGAATGCTAAGTTATGCCTTTGATAAAATTACATGGATCAATGAGCTTAGGATAAACTTAATGCCTTTAACACACTTCTATTTCAATTCTTCCTAATTTAATTGTTTGTTAACTCTAATATATAGTGTTAGTAATTTAATTTGTCTATGAATTTGTAATTATCAATTAACTTGCTCTATATATTCCTAAAAAAAATGGGATTAGCAAAAATAGCGAGACAGAACATAAAATGTACTCGTCTTATCTACTCCACTGTTTGTTTTATAGATATAAGTATGCAGCCTATATGAGCGTAGAGTATTTCCCTTAAGGTAAAGCGAATAAAGAGAGAGAAAAATCTAAATCATAAGAAAGAGGGAATGCACTATGACTTAGGAAACATTATTAATTTCAAAAAAGAAAGAGAAAAAAAAAAGGATAGAAGAAAAAGAGAATAAAAAAAAAAATGAATGAAGAGGGATAAGCATTGTTAATTTCGGGGGAAAAAAAAGAAAAAGAAAAAAAAGATAGAAGAAAAAGAGAATAAAAATAAGTGTGGGGACTTAATATTTGTGTTTTTGATATTTGCAATTAAGTAGCTTGTTTAGATCGCTTTTTACTATATATGAGAGGTGATATTGTAATCAAATTAGTTTGCTTTTGAATATGAGTGTGGGATTAGCAAGGCCGTCTTGAGTTTGGTTGATTATGAGATTATATTTTGACATGATGGAAGCATTAGTGAGGCATTGTGTTCTTGACATTTTTAAATAAGGAGCTTATCTCCTAAATAAGCTAATCATTGAATGCACAGCATAAAATACAATTTCTTTATCTATTCCACCATCCGTTTACGAAGATCAGTATGCGAAGCACCCTATATGAGGATAGAGTATTTCCCTCAAGGTAAAGTGAAAAATCTAAATCAAAAGAAAGAAGGAATGCACTTTGACTTAGGAAGTACTGTTAATTAGCAAGCGTTGTGCGACACACATGGAAAAAATAATATATTTATAAAAGATCAAATTAACATTTTATAAAATTAACAAATGACATAATTGATTCAAAAATAGACAAAAAAAAATTTAGAGGGACAAAACAATAAAACCAAATAATTACAGAGATATGGTATATGACTTATGACATCATATCATATCACAACTTCTATTAGGAAAATTTCTGTTCTGGAGAAAGCGGCAAGAGAAAATTTAGTACAATTGAGAGGTACTGTTACCAACAAATATAGTGGCCTTTCCCTATCGAATTATTTAACTTTATTATTTTTTATGGTAATATTTTCTCTCAATTTCTTTCCATATATTATTATATATCATGAGCCTTTTTTTTTTAATCCCCATATGATTTTTGACAGTGCGATCTCTTCCTAAATTCATATTCATGAAATAACTGAAGAAGAAAAAAAAATTATAATTTTGATAGTTAAATTTTTGAATTAATGCAATTTCTCAACTAATTTTTTCAATTAATATCAACAATTAGATGCTAATTTTTATAAATAAAGAATAATAAAAAATTTATTTAATTGATTCACTTGAAGACATTAGCTATTCGTGAATATAGATTAAATTATTTCTTAAATGATAATTAAAATGATTAATTACATAAATATTTAACTTAGATATTTAGGTATATTTAATTTAGCTATCGAATATAGTTAGTGACTCACTTGATATTTTGATTAAATTATAAAATTATTAATAAGGACATAATTTGTTTAATTAAAAAGTAATACTTATTTCCTTAATAGTGTACAAATAAATAAATAAATAAATATTATAATATAATAATTAATGATGTAATTATTTATTTATTAAATTAAATAAGAATAGTAATTAAATATTAATAAACAAATAACAAATTTCTAACAGTATATATTATTCATAAGTATAGTTTAATAATGTATAGTGTAAGATATAGTCCAAAGTTCATTATATTTTTATACATATAATAAATGTAATTTAGGTTTTGTATTTAAAAAAGTTTATATTGTTCTAAAAAAATTTCAAAATTGGAGTTTTTATTATTATTATTAGTAGCTTATTGGAACTCCAAACAATCTATAAGATAACACTTAGTAAATACTTACATATCAATTATTGAATGTGAAAAAGCTATCTGATGTCCTAATCAACTGAACTAATATCTTCTTCATTACTTGTATTGAAAGAAATTACTTGTAAGCTTTAGGAACTAAAATATATCTTTTTTCCCCTATATTGCATGATGTTTAAAAGAAAACATTTAAAAAATATTTATTAAATATATTTTTAATAAAATTTAAATTTTAATGGATCAAAACAAACAAATAAACATTTTCTCCCTAATCATTTAATATTTTGAAATTAAAGCCAAATTAATTCATTTAAAAAAAAAAAACTGCTTAAATAATGGAGCAGTTATAAACTGGTCAAAGCAGTGCTGTTAAACCAGACCGGTTCAACCGGTTTAACCGGGAACCGGTCACAAAGCCAGTTGGTTTTTTATCCTTTACCCGTATATGTATTAGACCGGTGAACCGGCCGGTTTAATATTTTGAAATTAAAGCCAAATTAATTCGTTAAAAAAAAAAACTGCTTAAATAGTGGAGCAGTTATAAACTGGTCAAACTCAAAGACTCAGACAAACAAAAGAAAATCAGTGTGAGTAGGCGCGAAGACAACGTCCCTCTCCAACTAAAAAACCGTTTCCCTCAAATTTCATTCGAAAAAAATAAAAATTTCTTTCTTAAATTTTCTCCTTTTCTCTCTCTAGAAAAATTTGATAACTATAACTTCCCTTTTTGCGGGCATATTCTTCTTCGGCCGCTGGTTTTCCGAGACTCCCTCTTTCTCCGCCGATTCACACTGTAAAATCTTTAAGGATTTTGATGATCCAAGAGCAGTTTTTCGTTTGAGCGTGATTCCAGGTGAGATATTCATCCTTTAATTTTTCTTTCTCATCGATTCGAATTTTTCCTTGTAAAATATTCAAATATGTAAATCTGATTCATTGAACCCTCTCTCTGCCCTTCTCTGCCATCTTTACAGATAGATTTAGATGAACAGTAATGAATTACTATTTCTGTCTTCAAAATCAGAGACAAGAACCTGTCAAAAACAGCCATCATCATATTAATGGATTCTTTTTACTTCGTAATCATTTTTCTTTTAATTAAAACCTATTTGTGTTTTGGTTCTAATTATCGATTTTTGTTCCTAAATCAGGAAATTAAAAGTTCTTATATGGTCAAAATGTAAAATATAATTTAATATAACAAGGCTCTGCACATGCTTGTGGAGAAATCAATTATTTTAATCTGTAATTTGATTTTCTTTTACAATATTTATTTTTGTGTAAATGAATGATATGAATTTTTCGCTGCTTAATTCATGGGGATGGACAATGATCACGATTGCACGTGGTCCTCTATGTCTCTTCCCATATCCCCAAGAACATTAGCATCTGCAACTTCAGTCTTCTAATTATTATACTACATGCAAACAAAATCACATTAATTTTTATATGTTTGTATCGTATTAATTTCTTGAATATGACAAAACAAGAGAACCCAGGTAAAAGACAGTTGAAATTTATTGTATGATCTGGAAATAGCTTTTGGTTTCATTGATGGCAATGACAGTTTATTCTTGAATATTTATTTGGTTATTTGCTTCAACTGACAGAACGTAATTATGTTAATTAATATGAGCAACTCTGTTTCAGAAATGGAATTTATAGTTTTTACTAAGATAAGCTTTAGGAGATTGGTTGGTTTATTTATTTTTACCAAATTTTGAAATGATATGGATTGGATTCTCTATCATGTAAATATATAGCTAGGTAGAGGAAGAAGAAAACAGGCTAGAGTGGGGCTATGTTGTGTTGTCGAGTGAACCTCAATTGCCAGCCCAAGCGACCACAGCAGTCCCGTGAGAGGGACAAAAGGGATATTGGGAGAGGAGAAAGTGAAAGAAAACTAATTCTTATCCTACGCACCCGTCTTCTCTCTCCCCATCTTTCTCTCTCTCTCTCACACACACAGAGAGCAGTAGTCAACTCTGTCTCCCCATTTTCTTTTGGAGCATCTTTAGCCCAGCATTTCTTTACAACCTAAAAAAACCATCTATTGATGACCGTTAATGCACTTTGTGACACCTCCAAAGTTCTCTGTCACTCTATCTCTACCAGATGGTGTTTTATCACCCTAACCCCCTTCATCAACATCAAAACTGCCTAACCACTTTATCTTGGCCTGATCTGCTTGAAATCGAGGTTTTCTTGATGAAAATTAATTGCCCATTTTCAATTAGTTGTATTTCTCAAATTCACCCTCTATCAGATCTGGGTCTCTGGAAAAATGTACTTTTTTTTCAGTTTTCTGCTTTCTGCTTCTTTTTTATTGGTTTATTCGTTTCTTTTGTTATGCCATTCTGTAATATCTTACTTTTTCTTGTATATGCATTTGTGGCAGATTTATTGCAGGGAAAAGTATCTTCTTTTTGAGCAATTGGCCTGATTCCCTTCAATGTGGGATGCATAAAAGCCAAAGCCTCGAATGTGGTTCAATTATGTGAAAAAATTCATCAATGTGGTCTAATTCGGACAGTGTTTGATGGATGTTTGTGAATCAGGGAAGCACACAGCTGTGGATACCCCAAGACCTCCATTACTTCCAGCTGAAAGGAACAGCAATGCACCAGCCAGCAGCTGCCGCCCTCGAACGAGGGAAATTAGTTCTAGGTATAAGTCGCCAACACCTTCTATTTCTAGGCGTTGTCCATCACCAAACGCGCCTAGGACACTGCCTACAAATTCCCAAGTGGTTCCCAAAAGAGCCCAATCAGCGGAGAGGAGGCGCCCTTTAACTCCACCTTCACCATCAAGTCCCTCTACACCAGTGCAGGATTCATCCGTTGATTTGCAGTTGCCATCTAGAAAGGTCAGTAGCCTGATACCGGAGAGTTTATGGCCATCTACCATGAGAAGTCTTAACGTTTCCTTTCAGTCGGATATTATTTCTATTCCTATCAGCAAGAAGGAAAAACCAATTACTAATGCATCTACTGATCGCACGCTGAGACCATCTTCAAATGTGGCTCCTAAGCAGGCTGAAACAACTGCTAGGTCAAGAAAGCCCACACCAGAGAGAAAGATGAGTCCCCTTAAAGGAAGGAATGCACAAGACCAGTCAGAGAATGCTAAACCTATTGATGGTCTACATACTAGATTGATTGATCAGCATCGATGGCCAAGTAGGTCAACTGCGAAGTCATCTTCCAATTCATCAAAAAAAAGTGTGGATCTCATTGATAAGTCTATGAAAGTATCATCCATACCAATTGGAATTGGTTTGTCTTCATTCAAGCGAACATCTCCACCCTGTGATAACATTAAACCTTTGCGAAAATCCGTTAGTGAGGCTGCAAAATTATCGTACTTGGAAGATATTGGCAGGACCGGTTTTGAGGCAAATTCTGCAGATGATACTTTATTTCAGGTATCCAGAGCTCAGAAGCTTAATACTACAAGTTTATCAGAAAGAATGTCTTTAATATCTCCTACAGCAAGAACTCAGTCTTTGCCTACCTCTGGATCACGCCCTCCTTCACCAAGTAGGACATCAGTTAGTAGAGGGGTCAGTCCATCTCGTGCAAGACCATCCACTCCTCCTAGAGGTGTCAGTCCATCTCGAACAAGGTCATCGAGTATATCTAATCAATCCAATAGTTCTACTTCTGTACTTAGTTTTATCGTGGATGTTAAGAAAGGGAAAAAAGGTTCAAGCTATATTGAAGATGCTCATCAGATACGGCTTTTATATAATGGATATTTACAATGGCGTTTTGCAAATGCCAGGGCAGATGCTGTTCTTTACATTCAGAAAGTAACTGCGGAGGTAGGACATCCTGCATGTTGTAGGTCTTCGGAATATGTCATATTTCTTTCTTTTGTTACTATCTAATGTTCATCTGAGCCTAATTGATTGGCGTTTCCTTTATTATGCAACCCAAACATAATAATGAATTAAAAAGATAAAAAGGGAGAAATTTGCTATAGAAAATGTGTATCAACTTAATATGCACCTTTGTTTATGGTTCAGATTTTTGTTTAGTTTTAACATTGCTGACAGAGAAGAAATATGACATGTTATATTTCATAAAGTATTTTCTGGTGTTGCAGCAAACTCTGTTCAATGTTTGGAATAGCACTTTAGCTCTGTGGGATTCAGTAATTAGGAAGAGGATTGATCTCCAACAGCTAAAGCTAGACCTTAAGCTACGTGCTATTTTGAATGATCAAGTAATGTCTCTTCTCTGTCTCAGCTCTATAATTTTGCACATTAATACCCTGAGTGGTTTTTCATTTGATTATGTTATTGGTTAGGTTCTTTATGATCATTACTGATATGCTTCCATCGGCTACGCAATCTTGTCTTGAACCATCATTTTTTTTTTTCAAATTCACGTAAAACTGCATGAAGTCTACTTCAAGATTTTTCTTTTTATCTTGCTTTCTTTCCTTTTTTTTTTAAAATTTCCTGTAAGTGGTAGGGGAATAGTGGAGCATGAACTGGCAGATGAGTTGAATATAACTTTTGGCAACAAAATATATGAATCATCATATATATGTTTAAAGTTTTCGTTGCCACATGCTCAAGTTTTATATGAATACTTGTCTTGCAAAGCTAGCATAGTTCAGCATTTTCCAATTACTTTTGTGAAAAGCTTTAACAACATGACAAAATCTAAAGAAATAGTAATAATTAGGACGCCATCATGAGAGGAGCTGTTATCCTGCCAGCTGTAAATGCAGAATACTGAGGTTTAATCCGATCAATGTACTAGATGATATACTTGAGGATTCATTTATATCAAATTCAGTCTCTGATGGATGATGGACTAAACATTGGCTATTGGTCTTCTTTAAGACACATCAGAGTTGGTTGGCCTTTCTTCTTACAAACTAGTATGCTCTCTTTGTCCTATCATCTGCAGCTTTCTATAATCACCTGATCTAGCCATGGATAAAATATAGTAAGATTTGCTACATATGATCAGTAGATAAACGCCTGACATGGTTGTCATAAGTCCATCTTATTTGCCTTGGTAGCATCCAACTGCAATATACGAAAAACAGGGTGGACTGAAACTAATCCGATAGGTAGGAAGACAGCTTTTAATGCAAACTAAAAATTATGTTTTGTTTTTTTAAGTGCAAAGTTCTCTTGACTTGGTGGCATCAAATTCAAAGTAGTTTCAAAAATGATATTTTTTAGAAGGGAAAAAGGGTCAGCATGGGGTTATAATTCCCATATTTAATAATTTAAATTAGTAGCCGCTAGCTTTATAATTTGCTACTGACTGATAATTATGTGGTAAAAGTGCTTTTGGACAATTGAATTGTAGAGTCTTAGGAGAAGAATAACAGCTTCGAATGGAAGCAAGAGAGCTTATCTAAGGTGGTAAGAGTGGTGAGAGTTGGTAAGAGAACAAGAATACGACCAAAAGGAAAAATGAAATAGGTTGAAGCAAGGTGAGGAAAGTTAGATGGTCGTAATTTAATCATGGATGTGGACCACATGAGGCTAAATTGCTGAAAAGAAGAGTTAAGGAAGTCAATCCCAGAAATGCAGGATTACTAACTTTTTCAAATCATTATTTGTCATTGTGGACAATTCACAATCTAAACAGTGATTTTTAAAAAAATAAAAAAATAGCAATTTCTGGCGTTAGTTAAACTTGTGCAAATGCAGAGCCATCCTTCATTTTCTGCATCTTGTTTCTGGACTAAAATATAACTTTGGATATGATGCAGAAGTTTATTCTCCACTTTTTTTCTGATATATAGCTGAGCTTTATCTCTCTCATTATCTAATAAATGCAGTGCACACAGAATACTGTTTTTTATGAAGTCATATTGCATATCTAAGCAGGGTTACAGATCCAGGATAGTAACTGTTTTATCACATCTTAGTTGTCTAAATTACAGGATGAAGTTACTGCTACTTAAATAAATAAAGTAGTCTGAAGTGTTCTTAACACTATTTAATCCAGAAACACAAGCACACCAAAACAAAAAATATTTTCTGGTGAAAAGAATTATTTTATCTCTCTTTTAAGAGTTAACTTACAAGTCCCATTCTATTCCCAGTCCTTTATTTTGAATTCATTCTTTATCATTTTTTTTTTTTTGGGTTAATAGAGCAGTTCCGCTTTTATCTAATTGCTTCAATGATTTATTCAGATGGCCTACCTAGATGATTGGGCTTTACTTGAAAGTGATCATATAAGCTCTTTAACTGGAGCTTTGGAAGATTTGGAGGCAACCACTCTTCGTCTTCCGGTGACTGGAGGGGCAAAGGTGTCTTGTTCTAAAACAATCATTGAAATTCACTTTTGAATCAACAAAATTTTGACATCTTATTGGGTTGTTTATTTCTATTTTCAGGCAGATATAGACTCCTTGAAGGTTGCTATTTGCTCAGCTGTTGATGTGATGCAGGCAATGGGATCCTCCATATGTTCTTTACTCTCTAGGGTGAGATGCGTGTCTTCTCTCTCTCTCTCTCTCTCATGTTGTAATTCACACATAAAACATAATAAATATGTTATCTTTAGACATTCTCTTTTGAGCTATTCTGTTTTACCATTATGTGGATGCATTGGCCAATGTTAACACCATCAATCAATTATGATTACTTTCCATCAATGCAATTGAGAAGTCGAAAGGGTTTTTCATTTTCATTTTTATTTTTACTTCTTTCCCCCTCAAAGATTCTAAGCTATGGTCATCTGTTTATTTGCAGAACCAACTTATCTCAATTAAATTTGTTTGCAGACCCAACTTACCTCAATTAAATTTATAGCATGTAAATTCAAAATGTTAAATATCTGAGTGTCATAGGTATGGGTGATTTGTTTGTGATTTCATGTCTCATTGAACTATTGCTACTTTAGAATGAATTAGCTGAAACCTCTTTTCCAACGTCAATTTCTGATGATATTAGAGTTCCATGTGATTTTCTTTGTGCTGAGGAAAAGTTTTTGAGAAGAACATAGCTATTTAGAAGAGGTAGTTGCCCCTTCAAGATTTAAGACTGACAAAGAAGATAGGGTTGTTTGGGCGGCCGTGCAGCTGGTGATGGAGACCTAATGAAACTCATTACAATATTCAAATATTTTCAGATCCTACTCAATTGTGGATAGATCCCTGGTATATCTTTGAAAGCCAAGTTAGTGTAAGTTTATTTATGCAAATGAACTGATAGAGTCATTTCAACATATGCTCTTCTGAAGCATAAACCTGAAACCTCGTGTCCTATCTTGACGTGCCAGTTCCTCTACTTTGTTGTTCATGCTGCATGCATACAATGTTAATACATAATGTTCTTATCCCAGTTAGTTCTCATATCAACAGTTACTAAGTTGAATCTTGTACAAGAAGGCATGATAAAGCTAAAAGTTTGAGGCATATATATGATTCTGAAAATATGGTTTGTGTGTAAGCCAGTCCCATGGTGTTCATCTGAAACACTCAGGAACCTCAATTCATAAAGCGTACATTAAAAATGCTTTGATGGTATATAGAGACTGGGTTCTAGCATTTCAATATTTATTGTTCCATTCAGCAAATTTTCATTTTTGGATGGGGTGGATCACTTCAGAGAAGTGAAATTAAGAAATCTTGAAAGGTTTCCAAGGTTACTTTATGGCTTGAAAGCACAAATCTAGTACATAACGTTATTATATTTTTGGTGTCTGCTACGCTGCATCTTAGAGTACACTGCTTTGAAATTCAGACTTGAATTTTTCTTTTTTTCCATAAATTTTTTTGTCTTTTTTACTGTTCATACATAGCGCATCTTGATGATAGATTAACTACATTCACTTTTCTATTATTTTTCCTTGGGATGAGGGTATATATGTGTTCAAGTAGATTGTTATTAGCAGCTTGAGTTTTAGCCTGCTTCCACAGTGCGTATGCTAGTTGCCAACTGTTGCTGCCAATAATTATTTTCATATCTGATGCTTATCTCTGGATTCTTAGTTATGTTCTCCACCCCGTTGTATAGGTGGAGGGGATGAATGCATTGGTATCTGAGCTTGCTGTTGTAGCAGCAGAAGAGAAAGCTATGCTTGATCTTTGTGAAGCTCTTTTGGTTTCAACAGCAGCTTTACAGGTGAGGAATGGATATGCAATGGTTACAGAACATAATTTTGCTCTTGAAAAACATGTTGCAGTTGCAAAACTAAAAACTTTAATTTGATGCATTTAAGAATATAATAGTCATGACCAATTGAGACTAGTTTAGTTGGTACACCCAGAGGCAAAGCTTAGTGAGGGTATAGCCCCCCAAAATTTTGAAACTTCTCTCTCTCTCTCTCTACGTATATATTTATAAGTTCAAAGATCCTATTTGTTATTCTTTTGGAAATATAGTTGGTAAGTTTTATATAATTTTGAAAGCAATCTAATTTATTATAAACTTTAATTATATATACTTGTGACTTAATATAAATGAAAGATAAGTAAAGAATTCAATAAAAATTGGATATCTACAAGTCACTTTAACATTGGTGCTTATTTACTTTTATTTAATTAATTATTTTATTAAGGAATGACCAAATATTAAAAATGCATGAAAAATATTTTTCATAGAATAATTAATTAGGTAAATGTAAATAAGTACCAATGTTAAAGTGACTTGTAGATATCTAATTTTTATTGAATTCTTTACTTACTTTTCATTTATATTAAGTTACAAGTATATATAACTAAAGTTTATAATAAATTAGATCGCTTTCAAAATTATATAAAACTTACCAACTATATTTCCAAAAGAATAACAAAAAATAGGATCTTTTAACCTTTAGAATTTTCATTATCAATGCATACAGTAGTAAAAAGGAATAACTCTTTTAATATTTTATTGTTTGAAGTAAGTTCAAGTTAAATTATTATTTTTATTCTTTTTTTAATTAATTGTCAATTGCTTGTTTATTTAATTAGATAAAAATTTACATAATTTTATTGTTTTATTGATTTCAACTTGGAATTCAACTTTTTCTTCTTTTTTACTATTTTCATTTTACTTTTGTTATATTTTGAAGTCAAATGTTGTCCTTATTTTTGGTTAAATGTTTTAAATATCATGATTAAACAAAAAAAATTATTGATGCATTTTTTAAATATTTTCATATTGAAAAGGAAATTGTTAAAACTTTTGATTTAGATGCTATTATTAATGAAGACTTTGAAAAAATATAAAATAGCACTCTTAATAAGATGATTTTATTTGCTGATTTTTAAGTTTTTTATGATTTTTTTTCTTGCTTTTTTTTTAATTGAAATTACTTAATAATAGTTAAAGATACGACAATATTTTGTTTAGTAGAAATTTTTTTATTGAGAATTGTTGCTGCTTGGATGTGTTAAGTTTGGCCTTCCCAAAACTTGAAACCAAGCTTTTCCAAAACTTGAAACCAAACTTTGGTTTAGGGTATACCTACCATGAAATAGTCATGGCAAAGATAGGAGATCCTCTACAAGATCAAATAAATAAATAAATATTTTCATCACTTAGCATCATTAGCATGTTTAAAATTCACATGAACTTGTAAGCATTGGCAGACCCAAAAGTTCAAGTTAGAGGAGACTAAAGTCAAGTCGATACAGTGTCAAACTCGAACTCAACTTGATTAAAAAATTCAGAACTAAACTTGACACGAATTCGATAGAATTTTTTTTTTCATTTGATCGAAACTCAGCTCGAAAAATATTCGAGTTACTGAAATTCGGCTCGATAAAGCTCAAACTAACTAAAAAATTTAAGATATAGTGTACTCGGCTCGACTCGAAATCAAATCTAGTTAACTTGGCTTGATTAAGCTCGCGAGCTTTACAAGTCATGCATTGTGATACTCGAACTCAACTCGACAAATTACTCGAGGTTGAGTTCAACTCAATTAACTTTGAGTCAAATTTGAATACTTTACTAGCTGATTTCGAGTAATTCGCGAGTAGTAGGACTCATTTACACTCCTAAGGGGACAAATTTATATATTTTCATTCTAAAATCATATTATACAATAAACTTATATAATAAATATTTTATATCGAAACATAAGTAAAAAAAAAAACAAGTTAAAGAGCAATTGGACCAAAATACAAAATAAATACATCTAATTTTTATTTTTAAGGGTGAAACTATGGGATTTTGGATTAAAAGAGGAGGGACTGAAATTTTTGTTTTTTTTTAAAAAAAAAAACTAAATTAGTTATAATAATTTTATTTGAAATATGGGGAGGGGGGGCAGTGGCCTCCTTTAGCCTATATCCGCCAATGCTTGTAAGATAGTGAGATTACTCTACTCCCAAAAGCCACATTTACTCAGCACATCAAAGAAACAGGACTAAGCTGAAACGCAAATTCTTTTGGATTTTGTTTTTCTTTTTTTGTACTCTCAGTTCGATTATCCTATAGCTTTGTTCTTGCTGCTTGACCATTTCTCTAACTTCAAAAGAAGAAACAAAATTTTCTAGTAAATTTAAGTGAATCTCATTCTATACATTAGAAAACTGAGAATCAATTTGTTTTTTCCAAAGTTGTTTCTATCATATACAGTTGAAGGGTTAGAAAATAGAGAGGGGGGTGCCTCAGATTTAATTTTTCCTAATACTTGCTTCTCTTTTTTTTTTTCATGCCCCGTAGGCTAATAGTTTAGAAAGTTTGTTTAAAGTTTTCAGTCTCTGATTACTGTCAAATTTTGAACCCGTCATATAATTGGTAGGTTGAGAATAGGTTGCAGTATGAGCGTTTTCTAGAGTTCCCATTTACTAAGTCAAATAAAACAAAAATACAAAAATTGTGTAGAATGATGGAAACACAGAAGATGGAATGATACGATCGTTGCATGAATTGGAAAGTTATTTCGTCTGTTATAGCATATGGGGCAACTTGACATCCTTTAATAAGTTAGGCACTTTGGTTGGCTGTGGGTCAGATCATCACCTATTCTAGTGATGTCTGCCGTTGTAATACCCTGGCTAAGTATGATCACTATACCAGTGGAATGGTTGAGCCACTTCTTTTAGGGTTTATTTTATTTATGATTACTCAATTTTGTAGTAAAAGTACATAACTTTTTTCCGTTCCAAAAAAATCACTTAATTATATTTTCTTTCATTAAAATTACTTTTGACTATTTTCCTATGACACGTCTGCTGTCGCATTATATTTCCAGTAATATATTAGTTATCACGTCAGATTTTCGGTGATATATTAACTGCCACATCAACTTTCCGGTTAACCATATTTGAAAATTGACTAGAAGTAACTTTAATTAAATAAAAACATAGTTCAGTGATATTTTTGGGATGAAATTTTTTTTTATAATTTTACTACAATAAAAGCAAAGTTCAACGATAATAGATGAAATTAATCATTTCTTTTTATTGGGTATGGTTTTAAAAATTGAGGATTAACTTGGTTGGACATTAAATATAAGTTGTTTGGATCCATTAATACAACTTGTCAATTGCTTCATTCTCTTGTTATGCATCGACTCATGGTTGTAAAAATTAGTCCGGCCGGTTCAACCGGAAAAATCGGCCCTTAGACCAAGCGGTTTTTACCCCTTAAACCGGAGGGAAAACAACCTGATGGAAAAACAGGCGATCCGACCGGTTCAACCGGAAAATCGAAAACCGGCCGATTTTGACCTGTTTTTCTGTATTTTTTTTAAATTTTTTGCAAAAAAAATTTAATTATTAAATTAGATCCAATATAGCCAATTCAATTGATTCAACCAAAAAATTAAATAATTAAATTGGTCTAAATAAATATATTTTAAAACAATTAACTCACCTTTATTTATAAAATGATATGTTATCTTCATTCTTTTTTTTTCTATGTGGAATTGTTCACACATTTTTACATTTTTTTACTTCTTTTTTATATTACTTTTCTTTTACAATTTAAAAATTTTGGCTGATTGTATTTTCAAGTTATAAATTACTTTTACATTTAATAATTAATTAAATGTTTAATTATACAAATATATGAAATATGATTTTTTAAAACAAATAAAAAAGAGAATATTAGACATTATATTATTTTTGTACACTAAAAAAGATTTCTAATAACTTATTCTCTATTTTTATTATGTATGAGATATATTATGTTTTATTATATATGAGATATGTTATATTTTATGAAAATATTATGTAGACCAGTTTAACCCCGGTTCGACCTTAAACTCGTGATTTACTGGCTTTTCCGGTTCATCGACTGAGCCAGTTTTTACAACCTTGTATCAACTAGTGCTTTGTCTTGTTGCTATTTCATAGTTACCCAAATGGGCTAATCTAGTCTCTCATTATTATTTACATTGCTATTTACATTGCGAGTTAATTGCATATATTGTTACTGAATTTTTTTCTTATTGTAGTAAAATTATAAAATTTTTTTTGCGTCCAAAAATAATCATTGAACTATATTTTAGTTTTACTAAAATAATTTCTGATCAATTTCTAATAACATGTAAGCTGTAACATCATATTTCCGATAACACTTCAATTGCTACGTTATATTTTCAATGACACTTCAACTACCATATTAGATTTTCAGTTACCTATATTTGAAAATTAATATGAAATTATTTGATTTTAGTAAAATTAAAATATAATTCAATAATTTTTTTGAAATAAATTTTTTTTTTTTTTGTAATTTTACTGTAATTAAAGCAAAATTCAATAATTATAGATGAAATTGATACCCTATGTTGCTTTAATGGAGGTTCATTTTGCTGGAAAAATTTCCTTTTCTTCTTTCTTAACTCATTTTGTTTTTTTTCTCCATGAGCAGGTAGAGGAGTACAGCTTTAGAACCCATCTTATACAAATGAAACATGTTCTTGAGAATCAACTAATCTTTGGGACTACAAATCATCAATGACCTTGATTTACTGCTAAGCTACCCTTTATTTCATCAGGCATAGATAAAATCATCTTTCATGCTCAGTAAATGTAAATTTAATTTCTTTTTTTATTTTAACTTTTGTTGAAAATTTGTATATGGGTTTATTCTTTTCTTTTTCTTCTGTTTTTCAATAGTCAGAGCTGGTTGCTCCATCAATTTCTACATGTAATTTTTTTGTATTACGAAAATGAAAAGGAAACAAAAGGTTGATAATGTAAGAACAGTTTTTCAGGCTAAAGATATGGAAAAAATAGAAATTGAAGGTAAGAATGCGGTAGTTCAAAGTTAAATTGCCTCTTGGGTACAATACAAAATTTACCTTCAGAACCTAATTGCTATGCCAAACTAGTCGTTTGATATATACACCAATCAAATTAAAGTTGACAATTCGTATTGTGCCGTCTGTTATTTTGTGCATGACATAATTATACAAAATATAAAAACATAATTAATTAATCGTGTCAAAAATTAAAATATAAACACAATACGGTCAAAATTTGTATTTATATGACATAATATGATTAGACATAATAAAAATTTATATTTATACGATACGATTAGACACAATTAATTAAACACATTTAAATATATACAAGTTATATGATACAATTAAACACGATCAAGTAAATATAAGCATATTTATATGAGCACATATTCACGACACAATTATATACAAATATTATTATAATTAAAAAAAATAATAGTTGTACACTTAATCATAGCCAAAAAGCCGAGAATAAGGGCGTTATTCTCTATCTGCTTTCATTATTTATATAGCACTTCTCGGTGCTTTAAGTTGTCTTCTATCGATGTGGGATATCAAAGACAAAACAGCCTTACCAAAGCTCAAAACTAAGTTCTTCACCAGCTTTTGCCACTCAATTAAAAGGCCAACGAAACTTCAACTTATTTTGATTACAATTAGAAGATTATCACCACATCAAAATCAAAATAAAATGATAAAGCCCATATTTTTTGAGTCAGGATTTGGAGTATTGTTCTTCAGATTTTAGGTAACTAATCATGAGGTTGTTTTTCTGCTTAGTAGCAAATTATCGCGTGTAATTTGTTTGTAGCTGCAAACATGGCTTATTGACCCTCCAATATTATCTCCATAATACCATTTTTTTACATAAAAAAAATATTTTACATATATTCAGCCAACCCATTTATCTAAAAAAATAAATTTTAGGTTTTTCTCTAACCCATTAATCTAAAAAGATAAATTTTTAGTTGTTTTTTAAATATATATATATATATATTAATACATATTTAAATATTTTATATAGTTTGATACTAAAATAATTAAATTTTGTATATATTTTTAATCGTGTTTAACATGATCTTTTTTGTGTCTTAATCTTGTTGACACGATTATAATTCATATCCATTAAGCTAAAATCTATATCTGCCTAAGTTCGTATCATTTTGTATAGTTTAATCATATCATGTCACAAATTGCTAACTCTAAGTTAAATGTCTGCTTAAGAAATAAATTTGCCTTTTGAAAATAATAATAATTGCATGCCTAACAATTGCATTGATAAATAGAAAATGATAATGCCATTATTCATACAAATTTTCAGGGTTAATTTCACCTATGGTCATTATATTTTTGATAACTTATGTAAAAATTATTTTTTTAATTTTTTTCCATAAAAATTACTAAACTTCATTTTTTTTTTCCGTAAAAATTACTTACAGTAATTTTCTCATCAGATTGCTAATGATGTGATACCGGAATGCTGATATATAATGTCATATCATTATCCACGTAAATACCACATCAGCAAATTCAAAGAATTATAGTGTCACATTATTGTCTACTTCAGCAATGAGGAAATTACTGAAAATGATTTTTATGGAAAATAAACAAAGTCGAATGATTTTTATAAAAAAAAAATTAAAAAAATTATTTTTGCACAAGTTATCAAAATTAACCCAATTTTTCAAAACCAAATGGATAGACCATAAAGTAATTAGATGTTGATATTCTAGGGTTTTTTTTCTCTCTCTCTCTTTCTCTCCTTTTAACATTGAAACTTAATCACAATTTCTGAAAAATACTAAATTTTTATAGAGATTTTTACACAAGCAACAAAATGCGCCTAAATAATTACAAGAATAATGTTATTTAAAGTTTCTTCCAAAATAAGAAAAAGTACCTTTCAGAATTTCAAAATTACCCAGGATAAAATCTTGTGCGAAAATCTATCCAATTTAAATCTCCCCGTGATCTCTTACATACAAATCCTAATTTGTGACGTTTCTCTTCTATATTACTTCTGAAATAATTCAATTTAAATTGGATTCAAAATTGAAACTAGAAATTTTTTACCATCGTCGTCTTCATGACGATTTTAAATGTCTAATAGTTGTTAGTAAACTTTTAATAGATGTCAAGCAAAGCTTCAGTAGATTTCTGGTAAATGTCTAGAATATGTTCAGTAACCTTGGGTAAATTTTGGTAAATGTCTGGTAATTATTGGTAAATCTTTGATAGATGTCTAGTAAACCTCAAGTAAATATTTGGTATACTTTCAGTAAACATTGAATAAAATCTTGATAGATGTCTAGTAGTTGTTGGTAAACTTTTGGTAAATGTAAGGCAAACCTCAAGTAAATCTTTGGTAAATGCGTAGTATACCTTCAGTAAATCTTGGCTGGTAGTTGTTAGTAAACCTTTCGTAGATGTCTGACAAATCTCAGGTAAATCTTTAATAAATATCTAGTATACTTTTAATAAATTTTGAGTAAATCTTAAATAGATGTCTAATAATTGTTAGTAAACCTTTAGTGTATGTCCGGCAATCTTCAGGTACGTCAATAGTAAATGTCTAGTATACCTTCAATAAACCTAAGGTAAAATTTTGGGTAGATATCTAGTAGTTGTTAGTATACCTTTAGTACATGTCTGGTAAATTTTGGGTAAATTTTTAGTAAATATTTGGTATACCTTCAATAAATTTGGAGTAGATGTATGGTAATTGTTGTTAAACTTTTGGTAAATGTAAGACAAATCTCGGATAAATCTCTAATAAATATTTGATATACTTTTACTAAATGTTGCCTAAACTACTTAGTAAATGTCCTGGAGTGCTTGGAATTGATGTTAAATGTCATAAAAATAAAATTTGAATTTTTTTTATTTAATGTACTAATTTTTTTAAATTTTTTATAAATTGCTTTTTATTTCTGGAAAAAAACTTATATTTACCTATTTCTACCCAAAAGTAGTTTTTAAAATTTAAAAAGTTAAAAATATAAATTATTTTTTGAAAAGCGTTTTTTTTCTAAATGCAATGTCAAATGCACCTTAAATATTTCTAACAGTTAAAATAAGATAATTGGTGAAATTTCCTCATTTTTATATTGTTCACATCTCTGGTGAAGCAAAAATTAATATACCAAGTCCATGATTCTATAATGTAAAAAAGACAATTCTAAGACTGAATTGAACTGGACATGAAAAGAAGGCCGAGTGAATGGCCTCAGCCTTGATGAATAAAATAGCAGATGGCGTATTCGAGCTACACTATATTCATGAAAATATTTTAAATGAAATTTTACTATTTACTAATTTTTTTATTTCAAATTTATCAATTTTGGTTTTCAATTTTATTGTTTCTTAATATTTTGTTTTCAAAAATACCATTTTATTAAACAGAGGTAATTGTGAAAGAAAAAGTTAAAACATGGTAATTGGTGAAATTTCTCATTTTTATATTGTTCACATTTTTGGTGAAGCCCAAAATTAATATGCCAAGTCCATGATTATGCAATGTAAAAGACAATTCCGAGATTAAATTGAACTGGACATGAAAGAAGGTCAAGTGAGTGGCCTCAACCCTACTGAATAAAATAGAAGATGAAATATTTGAGCTACACTGTATTTATGAAAACATTTTAGAGGAAATTTTACCATTTACTATTTTTTAATTTTTTATTTCAAAAATATCAATATTTTTTTATTTTCAAATTTACCATTTTTTATTTTCATTTTTATCATTTTTTTTATTTTTTGTTTTTAAAAATACTATTTTAAGTAGTGTTTATAATTCATTCAACCTGTTTGTTGAACTTAGGGGTATTCCCGTCATTTTAATGATCATAAATAATTAAGCAATGATATTTAACAATTTCAAGTGTTTAAGTGACAATTAGATTTAATACACAAAGGGAAACCAAATAAAATAAATTCAAGTCATCAAAGATTAATTTATGTGCAAAATACATGTGTTACGCTCGTGAGTCATATTGTCATGCCTATGAATGTCGAAGAAAAAGGTTTCATTCAAATCTAGAAGACTTCACGCCCTAGTTCATAGGTTGATTCATAGTTTACACAACAATCACGCTCGTGAATATTTCTTTCATGCCCATGAACGTCACATGGAAGGCAACCAAATTCATACAGGAGACTTCACCACCTAGTTCACACCTAGGATCACGAAGCACTGAGCCATGCCCATGACCCCATCCTTCATGCCCATGATAGTCGAAGTGGTACTTTTCAAATTTCAATTTCTAACTTAGTCATGCCTGTGAATGCTTGGTGTCACGCCCTTGAACTTCTGCATTTAATTTGTAGAAAGCTAATCAAAGGTAGTTCAGTGGCTTAAAATACATTTAATGCACCCACCCACCCACCCACCTCCCCCCCCAATGGCTTTAATTCATAGAGAGAGTATAAATGATCTTCATTTATGTCTTTCTAACACAAGAGAACAATCGTTAGGTGCATATTTACTTCTAAGAGCTTATGTAATTAACATTATCAACTACCTCGCATTTAATTCTTCTTTGTAATCCTTTAAGCTCAAGTGTTCTTGAGTTTTTAGGTAGTTGGATGTTGTTAATCTTGCAATCAATTACTTAATAGGAAGTTTAAGTGAGTTGGGTTAGAGATTAAAACACTTGTAAGGGTTTGAGTGTGATCCTTCATATTAAAACACTTGGATAGCTTGTGTAAGCTTGTAAGAGTTTAATCTATACCTTGAATAGATTGATAGTAGATTAAAACTCTCAATAAGGGTTGAGGAGAGGAGTAGGCTGAAAGGATCGAATCTCTATAAATTAATTGTGTTCTCTTGTTCTTTGTTGCTCAAATTTTAATTTTCCACCAATTCATCACCCCCCTCCTTTTTGGTACTTATGGATTTTCATTTGGTATCAGAGCAAGGTCTTCTCTTATGAAGATTTAATTATCTTAGAGCAAAGATTATGGCCTTCACAAGTTCCCGATGTCCATGGACCAAGTTACATATGGAACTAATTATGTCTATTGGAAGAACAAGATAGAGATTATCTTAGATAGTAAAGGTGCCAATCTATAGGACATCATAAATGAAAGGTGGACTCCTCCAATAGGAAAGGATGAAGATGGAAAAGAACGTCTTATTCCAAGAAGCAAGTGGGCAGATGCACAATCAAGAGCAAACTGGAGAAATAGAAAAGCCATTATTATTCTCTATTGTGCACTAATTAAAGAAGAGTATAACAGGCTTATAACTCATATCAACTCTATAAGGATGCTCTTAGGACTAAGCATGAAGGGACAAATCAAGTGAGAAGCAATAAGCTTCCAATGCTTAGTAGAGAATGAGTTGTTTGATAGTAAGCCTAATACAAAAGAAAATCATATGTATAGCAGGCTCATATCTCATATCAACTCTATAAGGAAGCCTGGTAAGCATCACTCACTTGAAGATATCAACAACAAAATTCTTGTAAGCTTACCTTCAAAAGCAATGGGAAACTAGAATTTCCTCAATTGTAAAAACTAATGATCTTTCAAAGCTTCCAACCGAAGAGCTATTGGGTAAAATTCTTACAAATGAGATAAAAAATTCTCAAGTTAATAAAGGGGAGAAGACTAAAAGAGATAAGGAAATTGCTCTTAAGGGTAGCAAGGAAGTTAGTGAGAGTGATTATGTAACACTCTCCCATATAACATACTAACTTCCACTAATACAGGAGAGTGTTACCCAACTATATCCTGTTAAGATTGCAAATATGTGTCTGAATTAAAACTTTTTCTAAATTTATTAACTTAATCCTTTTAAAACATGCATACTATCTTATATGACTCTATCATAATAATTGTATACTGAATCATAACCATATAATTAAATAACTGATTATTGGGTCTGGAGCTAAAACCTGTTCACATATCTCATCATTATAATAAACCAAATAAATCAATCTTTAATCAATTAAAGCCTTTATTAAGTATTCATCTATCCCAATGAAATAGAACAATAAATATAAATGCATGAGTAGACTTTGACTTATTTGATAGGCATTCTCTTGAAGTCAACTCTGCTATCTACTAACTCCAACTTGCGTGCATGAAACCTACACGCTACTAAAAGCTTAGTAGTACATATAGACATAAAAATTCTCGCATGCATTCATATGGTATACATATCTTATACATATCACTTATTCAACCATATATCCTTTTCTCATGCCAAATTCCATCATGCAATAATAATATCAACTATACATTTAATTAGTTCAGTAGCATACTGGGTAAGCAGAAGCCATAATATCACCTTTATCATAGAAATATAGGCATGCTATAGTTCACATGCATAAATCTCATATGTCTATTTACTTATATAAATCTAGATTCCATAATCCACATTTGTATGATATAGAAAACATGAAATATCTATTTTGTTTTCTTATTCTATATTTCCTGTATAAACTAGTTTCGTGTATTACTTCTTTATTTAATAGCTTAAAACTCTAGACCTAGACTATTTCAATACGGGTTATGACATAGCAGCACCCTCTCCCAGGCCTAGGCCCCGTGCTCATTAATTGTCTGTTTCTAGATGTAGTCAAGGGTGCCTCTTGTAATGCTCCATCTATATAATAGGAGTAAATCCCATTATATAAGCAAAGTGCTACATAACAGGACAACTATAACCTGTCTTATTTAAAACTTTTTTTACCAACTTGACTAACTAAATTTCTTTTTCTTTCTTTTCAATTTCTTTTTTTTTTTTATAAGCATGCATATCTGGTTAACCAACTCATCTCATATTAGGATCCTACTAGTTCCAATTAACTAGTTCATTATAACCATATAACTGGTTTAGTTATTATATCTGGATTCTTATCCTGCCATATACTTGTGTGGTCTAGCTTATATATTGTCTTAGGCATAAACGAGTTATTTGGTTATAAATCATAGTTAACTCATAATAAACTAATCTTGAACCAGATTAGATGCCCTTACTATATAAAGACATATACATTATATGCCACACCCCATATCATGTTTACAAATGTAAAATGCATGATAACTTACTGACCCAAATTCGGGGTCTACCTTCTCATCTTAGCATGGGCTCTGACTTCTCCTCTGTCAACTTCCTTATCTACTAACAACTGGCTCCAAGACCTGTGTGTAGGAAAAAATCCAAATGCTAAGCTACTCATTGTTTAGTTGTACATATATGTATAATAACTCTAACAAACAAACATACTAGTTCATGATATTCAATTTATTTCATACTTTGTAAGACAATTTCTACTATCAAGCAACCATTTATATCATTTCTTATAGTTAGGTGTAAACGTTGAAAGGATGATCATGCCAAAAGAACTTATTCGTACTTTATGATCATGTTCATACCATTATGCGTCAATATGGATTACTTCATATCATGAATATGGCATTATTATAACGATTTACATGCATTACTTATTAATTCATCTCATGCTTATCACCCATATCGACATAATATATATATATATATATATATATATATATATATATATATATATATATATATCATGTCATATATGTACAATTCCTAAAATCATATCATGTATTCCATTATCAGTTTCCACATATTTGTATAACTGGTTTCATTGTTCCATAACCTTATTGTTTTCCATATTTTATTTATGTCTATATATTAGCCCAAATCTTGTTCCCGATTATCCATATACAGGTTGTGACATAAGAGTACTCTTAGAACTTCAGCTACCCTGCTCACTATAATCTTAAGTCAAGAGTGTTCCTAGAACTTCAACCACCTTGACTGAGTATAAAATAGGATCAAGAGCGCTCTTTATCGAGCTTAAGCCACCTTGTCTTTAAGAAATCATAACTGGTTCGGTACCGTAATCTCCTTAATGGTGCATCATCTATCCTAATTTAGTCCACAGGTAAAAAAATGGGCAATTAACACTATTAACTAATAGGTAAGTTAGAAAAAAAACAAGTATAAATTTTGCACTTTATTGCATTTATATCCAATTTATTAAAAATTTAAGTTTAATTGTATGTACTTTGGGTTTTGTAATAAAATTTGTCTTGAGTGAACGAAACCTCACTCTGAACTTACATGGCGATGACCTAGAAAATATAAAAAATACTAAAAAATGATGTGACATACACAGTGGATCTGATATAGAAAAAAAATGTAACATGCACAAAAATAAAGCCATTTTGCCCAATCTAAAATCCAATTCGAAATTTTTTGTATTTGAAACAGTCGATTTTGGGCGCATTTCTGCAACAATCTTAAATTATAACTATCTAGTATTGAGAAAAATATTCGCAAAATCTTCAAATAAAGAAGTTTAAACTAGATTTTGAACTGTATAAAAAGGTGCCTTTTTAGTGCAGAAGGCCACGTGATAGTTTTTTCCACATCAGATCTACTATATATACCACATCATTTTTTTAATATTTTTTTATGTTTTTCCATATCATCGCCACGTAGGTTCAGAGTGAGATCTAGTTTACCCGAGACAAGATTTGTTAAAAACCCAGAGTACATATAATTAAACTTAAATTTTTAAAGAATTGGACATAACTATGATAAAGTGTAAAGTTTAAGATTTTTTTTTGGTAATTTGCCCTTAATTAATCATTTGTCTTCATCATATTCATATTCCATGATCAATATACAATATTAATTTTACATATACAAGACATATTCAACCATCAATATCATGTATACATTTCATATTTCATTATACATTCAAATGTTATAATCATTATGCATCTTTACGTTTGCTTACTCAATGTATATAGAAGCTCAATATCATGTATACATATGGTATATCATCATATATAATAATGTAAAGGATATTAGCATACTTTAATCATATTTTCAAATCATAAAAACAAATAAATTTGTTAAATTAGAGTGTGACGGTCGTGACATAACTGGTAACAGGCGTGACCCAAGTGGTGAGACCTACGGTGAACCATTTTGCCTCAAATTGCTTAATTTGTCACGGGCGTGACTCTTTGTATCACAGCCATGACACTTTTAAAACTTTCAATTTCTAATCTTAACTCATCCTTTAAGACATTTAACATCCACATATTCCAAGTTAACCAATATATATCATTCTTATTAATATTTAGCATTATATTAAAGTCATATATCATGCTCAAAATCAAATATATAACAATTAAACTCATTAATCTAGGATTATCGTTCAATTATCATGTCAAACATCCACACATTCCATTCAAGTTACTAAGTTAACAATTAAGGGATTTACCTCTTTTGCACATCCCTCTTCAACCCCTTAAGTGTTAGAGATGTGCCCAAAAGGCAATCGCCTTAAGCACTTAGTGTACACATTCATAAAAGCATTCTTTCATTATATTAGTATTCATTTGCATATGAATTGATATAGATCTTAAACTGATTAATGAAAGTCCATGATAT